>FIZR01001219.1:0-38564 GCA_900060175.1 Ferrisia virgata | reverse complement strand
TCTGAGAATCGGCTACTATCTATTTTTCATACCCCTAAGTGATAAGGGTGGTCCCCCCCTGAAATTTTTTTTTCAATTTTTGGACAAAATTTGTTTTTTTTTATTTTTTTATATTGTGGCATTAAAAAATACATGCAACCCTAAAATTTTACCCTTCTATCACCAACCCCTGTTGATATATATGTACGTTTGAAATTCAATATTTCCAAAAATTACTCAACGACCAACGAGTAGAAATGATTTCTATTCCCTCCACCACCTCAAGAAGTATGTACCGTCAAGGAAACTTCCAAGATCTCGTACCCAGGACGACAAGAACATTTCAGATCAGAGGTTACACACAAAAGATTCTTCCAGTTAAATTTAAGTTTAACTTTAATCATCTCCCAAATAAAACAGTTCAAGAATACCCTTCGAGCTGAATGATCTCCCTGAAAAGTCATACTTTCTTAATTGAAATTCCTTCACATAATTTCCTCCTAAGATGCTGCCTGATTGAAAATTGCTTAGCATTTTTTTTCATTAACAACTTTTTTATCAGACATAATCCAGCGGTTGATGGTCCAGATTTATCAATTATTGATCATTAGGAGTTTGTGGTCAACAATAAACTATCGAGAGTTGACCAACAGTAGTGGACCATCAATACCCTCACCATAAAGATTTGTACTGTCAACTGTGAACGGTGTGGACCATCAAGATCCAGACCATCAACAGTTGACTATCAATATCTGGACATTCAACAGTTGACCATGAATATTCGGACTACCACTGTCTAGAACGTCGATTTGAATATTGAGAAAATAAATTCTAAGTAAATTTTCAAAATTCCATTTGTTATCCCTTCCCCAATTTCAACAAAAGTCCAAATTGCATCTGAACTGTGGCATAACATTTAAAAAATACATGATTTCTTTCTGACATTAGAATTTTTGAAAATTGTTTAGCATTTTTTTCATAACATTTGACTTTTTTTCCGAACATAACCCAACTGTTGAGCATCCAGATGTCAACAACCCAGAACCCCTTGACTATCAATGTTAATGCCATCTACGCTCAGACCATCAAAATCTGAGCAATATTGATTTTGACTGCCCAGATTTTGATGGTCAACTGTTAACAAGTCAAACAAGTCAACTATAGAATGCGCTCTTGATCATATTTTGAAATTAATTAAATTTTTTTGTTGTCGATGGTCCCTCTCTTGCAAACTTCGTAAAATTCTTTTATTTGGTGTGAAGATGAAGTTCGAACATTAAGGAAAAGATGGGATATCGACTCGAAAAATCTGAAAAAATTCTGGTGTGGGCTAAACGTTTCAGATAGTGCAATGTATTTATACTTAACTTGCCATCTCACAAATATGAGTCCATAAGAGTAATTCCATGTTATTTAAATCGGTCTTATTTGTAGTTAAAAAATTCCAATGTTCTCACAGTATGTACCTTCAGTTCCATACAAAGTTGAAAAAATTCGCTTAAAAATGGTAGGAAAAGAAAATTGACCTGAAAACATCCACCAAAATACATTTTTTATCGCTGCCTTGGTGAATTAGGTACTAATACTTAACGAGGAGTAAATATTTCGCAAAATTAAAAATTTTGGATCCAAAAGAAATTTGCGATGAGTAAAATGCTGTGATCTTTGTTATCAAAGGTGCTTTACTTATTACACATATTTTTGGGTGAAAAGAAGGTTAGACTTGATTTTTAGTTTTTAAATTCGGCAAAATAAGGCGATAATGTTCTCACCTTAAGCACAATTTTATTCTAATTTCAAGGACTATAATGAAAGCAAATGATGTAAATTCTAAAACAGTATTTTTACTGCTCCAAGCTCTTCTATAGAAGAACGAACTAGGAAGAATTTGTAATAAAATCATCTTTCTTTAACAGATCTTGAAAAAAAATTGGAATTATTCAAGATTTTTTGAAGTTGATTTAAAACCGCGTTTATTATTCAACTATGAAAATAATAAAAAAAATTAGATTAAATCGTTTTCGCGTTGATTCTTTCGAAAATAACAAAATACTTCTTTAGTGTTATTAATTTCATAATCCGAAGTATGTAGTAAAACTGGAAAACTGTCTTTTTTGAAGGGTTAATCCGGAAAAAATTAAAAATATTAACGGTCTATAGAAAAGCGTCATAAAAATAGAATTCGCCACAATTTCTACCGTAGGAAAATTACCAACGAGAAACCGTTTTAGTAAAATATGTGAAAAAAAAAAACGCCTTTCTGTCATCGGTGATGAGAAGAGAATAGTTACCAGGGAGAAATATGAAGCGAGATTTTTTTTTTCAAATATTACTAAGCTTGTTGTTGTCATTTTACTTTCTTTTTTTTTTTTTTTTTGTTGAATATTATTATGTTTCACCTGACGCTTGTGTTTCTGTCATTTCTTTTATTTTCCGATGCTCGTTAACATTGCGGTGTGAATACTTCTTCGAATCGGTTTCGTATAATGAAACTGAGTATCCGATTCCCATAATCTTGACGTATTTTGGTTTTTAACGACCTCGTAACGGTCGGGGCTGAGGGGTTCGTTTCGATAATGTTACGGGGTTTAGGGGTTTTGTTGGATTTAAAGCGTATAGAAAATTTAACGTTATAGATAGAGAAATAGATTTAACTTGGAATTTTGCTGTCATTATGAAATTTTTCATTCGAATGTTTTTGGAAATGTGCGGTAATTCCTGTTACATTCCTAGGCTCGCATTGCTAGTCGTATATGTTTTATACGTCGTTGGTATTGGTAGTAGGTAGGTTAGGTTAGGTGTAGACTATATACATATACAAGAGCAAGCTGGAAAATTCAATTTTCTTAAAACGCTACGCCGCGCCGCTTAAAATATTACATTTCGGTAGAAATTCATAAAACGCTGCCAAAATGAGGTATCTTACGGGTATTTCAACGAGTTAAAATGAAATGTTTTTCGCCTTTCCTGTTAATCACCCGTTTTTAGATATCTTTCGTTGAACGGTTTTGAAAACTTGTATACGTTTGCCGTTTGCGAAAATTATCAGCTTTGTTCGCGCAGCAGATAGATAGGTAGCTAGATAGGTAGGTATTCTAGCTGGAAAGTACGATACCTATTTATATTACGACTTTTATGCGTTAAACTCGCCTTACAACGAGCAAATTAATTTTTTACTGTATCAACTAAATCAATGCTTAATTTATCATCTTTTTACGATGGTATATAGTAAATTTTTTAAGTGAAAAGTTTTCTACGTAGGATGATAAACGTTGAAATTTTTCATAATAAGATCGTATCTCTTATAATATGAAAATAATTTATTGTCGAGTTTCAAAAGGAAACTTGAAGATATATTATTTTTTTCGCCTTTATTAACACTTCAGCATGTAAGAAGTTTTTGTTTTACGGGCAAGTTTTCACTGTCAATTTATAAAGTGATATTAGATCGTTTGGTTGACTTCTTTTCTCATTTTATGAAAGAAAATTCTTGTCTGAATTGTTTTTTTTTTCTTCTATTCCTTCTTATTCTTCGGCATAAATGAGCAGCTGTAATGAAAAACATAATTTACATGTTGCTACGAATATGTTTTAAAACGAGTAGGTACTTGGTGCCCGAGGATTTTTTGAATTAGTTTTTAAGAATATTATTGTTGGCATGTGTGTGTGTGTGTGTGAAAATTTTTAGATGAGATGTTTGAGAAAATGTACTACGGCACAATGATCTCATTTTTACCCTTATTGAAAATTAGGGCGAATCTGAAAAAAAGCACCTAATTTTTGTAAAGTAAAATAGATCCGCGAATATTTCATTCATAAAATTAAAAAAAGGCACGCTTTGCGATGTTTTTTTTTTCCATATTGAAATAAATAGCTGAAACCCATTTGGAATCCATACTGAGCCTGTTTGCCAAACTTCAATCCCTGAGCTCAATTGAAAGAGGGGATATACGTGCCATAAAATCAAAAAAAAAAAGGTTAAACCCCCAAAAAGCACATCCAAGATCCACACTAAGTCTAAATACCAAATTTCGATCGCGTGCTTAATTTAAAAAGTAGATATGTGTGCCGCATAATTGGGAAATAAGAAAACCGACCAACAAAACCAAATTTTTGAGACTGTGAGGGTCCTCAGTGAGGGAAATGTGCTAAAAATTTGAAATTCCGAAAGGCACACCTAAGGCAGTTATTAAATGTACGTAGCAAATTTCAACCCTCCAACTCAATTAGGTGAGATAAAAGAATGGACTTTTTTCACGGTCAATAAAAGGAAACTCCTCATATTTTTCCTCCTAATTGACCAAATGGCATGGTTTTTTTGACATGAAAATTTTGCATCCCCTACCGGCATCTGCTTTCCCAAATTTGGAAATACCTGAATTTTGAATCAAGATCATCTCAACTCGTACAAAATATCTAATCCATCGTCAAGTTTGATCGAATTTAGGCGGTAGGCAAAGGATACTTATTTGTTTCATCCGAAACCGAAAGCCATTCACTCAGCTTGATACCGACCAAAATTGGAAATATGCTTTGATTGGCGGCGGATTTGATATTCTGGAGTGGGCATGGTTTCGGGCAAAAATTCAGCTAAGCCTGAATTTGGGGGAGGGGTGCTGGGAGGCTAAAATCGCAAAAATTGTACCTTATTGAGCCAATCAATAGAGAATCCAAAGTTATTTAACATATCCAAAAATCAGCCTCCTAAATCAATTAGGAGGGGAGATATGGGGGGGAGGTTTCCCTTTTTGACCTTAAAAAAAGGTCGAGCTGAGAAGTTGACATTTGGTGTGTGGACTTGGTGGGAGCAATATACGTGCCTTTTGGGCTTTTAGGAGTTCCGATTTTTTAGACATATTGCGTCCTCTTGCAGCTCAAAAATGTGATTTTTTGGCCGGATTTTCTTATGTTTTGAGTTTGTTTCTCGTATAACTCCTCTCCAAATTCAGCTAAATAGTTGAAACTAGGTATGTGCATTTATTAGGCGCCTTACATGTGCCTTTTGGAGATTTCGACTTTTCAGCCTTATTGCACTCGCTGATCTGCCGACCATGTCGTTAAATGTGTGAAAAATAGCGGAGCAGGGATAATGTCATTGAAAAAAGTAGACATTTTTTATTTAGAAATATAAATAAAAATGGGGAAATTAAAAAGGCATATTTTTGACAAATTTTGTGAAAATCTATAAATTTGGTAAATTTTTGTGCATGTTTTTTCAATTATTTTGCTTCCAGTGTACCTAGTTGGCAACTTATGATAAAAAACAAACGTACTAAAAAATTCTAAACCAAATTCTCTTTCCAATTAACTTGACTCGAACTTTCCATCTATTAAGGTCGTCAAGGTAAAAATTGTCAAATACGTTGCGTAGAAAAAAATTTCAAACATACATACCTCTGCTCCTCCATTCAGGAGGTCAGGCAAACATACATGCATAGGGTACGTACACGTTGCATAGTTACTGGTTGAAAAGGCGTCTGATTGAGACAGAATACCCTGTATAAAGTTGCTCAATTTTTCTACCTTTTTTCGTGCGCCAATCATGTATGATTAGCTGAAAACTTCTCCGACTACATAATTTTTTTTTGTAAAAAATTTAATGTTTTTCAAGTTTGACTCGAGTTATTTTTTGTGTGCGAGCCGTACAAATTGAGATGTTTGTAAAAAAATCAATTTTATTACAAACAAGTGTGTGCTCAGCGCGTGTTCCTCACCCCAGCTCAATATCTCTTATTCCTATTGAAAAAGTGATTATAACCTTACTTACAGGAAATTTGATATCCTTCAATATTTCGTGCTGAATTATTTTTCACGTAAAACTCATAGGGACCGAAATATTTTGAAAAAAAAATTTCTTTCATCTCTTTTCATAGCGAATCACCAATGGGAACGATATCATTGCTTTTCTAACTCAGGTGAAGATCCTCAATATATTCTAAGAACAAATTCCTTAACACACCCGGTCAGCATTGACCTTGGTGAAATGAGAATTTTTAGGTGTATCTTATTGAAGTTCGATCCAAATTTTTGCTCTCCTAGTTACCCCTTCATCAAAGCTGTATTCTTGGCGTATTGAAAATACATATACCATGTTGGAATACATACAGGGTGTTTCGTATCGATAGTATCTCCTCAATACCGCAAGTAGAGCAACACAAGTTGAACTCATGTAGCATGAGTTGCCTATCCAAAACATTGCAGGGCTATGCTGCAGATATTTGAATTTTTTATTTTCAAAAAATTTAGAGCAATTTTTAAAAAATTCCAGTTCATGTACTAAAAATGGTAGAAATGCCCAGTTTACACCCAAATGTGACAAATACAATGTAGTATTTTTGCTAAAAAAAATTAGAGTTGTAGATTGCGTAGTTCGTGAAATATGACGAATTTAATCTAAAAAGATGATTGAAAAATTTGAAAATAAAAACTTCAACAAAAAGCCCCTTTTATTGAAATATTTAATTGATTTAAAGAAAAAATATCAAAATCGAGCAACTGTTTTAATGAAGGAACGTTTTTTGCCGGAATTTATTTTTCATCAACATTTTTTGTTTGAAAAAAGGGGAAGAATTTTAACCAAACAATTTTTTTCCAACATATTTAAACAATTTGGGAAAATTTTAATTATGCCAAGTGGTGGAGGGTACCTTGTTACTTCAAGAAATTTTTTTTAATTGGGTACTTAAAAGAACTTTGTAAAAAGTTATGAATAAAAATTTAGAAAATTTTCAAATTTTTCAATCAATTTTTTACATTAAATTCGTCATATTTTACGAACCATACCATCTATGCCACTAATTTTTTTACCAGAAATACTATATTGTATTTGTCACATTTGAGCATTAACTGGACATTTTTACCATTTTTAGTCTTAAATTAGAATTTTTTTAATGGCTCTAAATTTTTTGAAAATAAAAAATTCGAATACCTGTAGCACGGTTACTGCAATGTTTTGGATAGGCAACCCATGCTACATGAGTCCAACTTGTGTTGCTCTACTTGTGATATGAAGGGGGTACTATCGAGACGAAACACCCTGTATATCCTCCTTTGATATCGTTGTCACGATGTCGTTGCCAAAAATTTTAACACGGGTTTTGAGGATTCTCGTTTTTTTAATTTTCATCCCCGAATAACCCATATACATATTAATCGGAGATATTTAGAACCCTGCCTGATCATCTATCCGCTACTAATAAATCAAGCAAAACCGGTAGATAATTACTCTCCGATAGGTAATTAGGTAGACATATAAGTTTTTAAAAGAGTTATATCCTTTATAATCTATTCTTATGTAAAATTTACGTATTCCAATGAATAGGGGAAATTCTCGCGAAAGCGGAATTTCGGAGAAAATTATAATATTTACAAAAGATGTAGGAAATTTTTCAAAATGTATGCGGCTAAACAGCGTAAGTGCTTTGGCGATGTTGTATTTTCTGGCGTTGTTCTCGGTGATGAGGTATTACGTTAAAGTTATGAACAACTTCGAGCAAGTTTATGCTGCGAGCTTTTAGCGTGTTGCCAGAGTTTTGCTTAAAGGAGGATATACTTTGATGGTTGAATCAATTATATAAACAGCTTCTTAGCGTTCTGTTAATTGAATAAAAAGCCAAGGAGGGAAATTTTTCTCATCTCAAAATGAAATTACCAAGTTTACGGTACGTACCAGTATTTTTCGTTGTCTTCGTGTCTTTCTCACTTTTATATTTTGAACTTGTCTTTCGATCTAACCCTCGGGGTAAATTTAAGCGGTATCGAATCGAGTAAAGTGTTGAATGTATATGGCGGAGAGAGGATAAAATAAATAAAAACCTAAGAATAATCAAAATTGACTTTTTGAATCGTAAAATGGGTTTCGTGTACCACTCTTCCTTTTCCTACCGGGTAACTTTGATAGATGTACTGTAATAATGAGGGTCTTCAGTCAAGTAAATAAATTCGCGATCGAAATAATAATGAATTGAGAGTTTTCAAGTTCAACCTATTAAAAAAAAAAAGATACGATAGATAAGAATATACTTTGGTACAAATTTGAGAAACACTTTCGAATTTTCGTAATTTACTTTAATTTCAAACACAGAAACTTTTTGTCAATATTTTAAAAAGAAACTTCTCCAAGAAATTTGTCTGACGTTATATGTATAGGTAGGTAACGATTTGGTAAAGTTTCGTTTCCGAAACGAAAGCGAAGCAAGTAAGCTATACAATAATTAAAATATATATTTCCACATATTTCCTCCCATATTCCACCGAGCGTTTGTGTAATTTGACATATCTCATGTAATCATCAACTGCTCGAGTATTATTCAATATTCAAGTTTCATGTACACGTATTTGATTTGAATATCCGTTTTCGGTACATTGGTACTTAACTTGGCTACGAGTATATACATACATTATATTATAACACGTAGGTACAGTTTGACATTAATGATCGCTTTACTCGTGGAAGATTTTCAATATTAGCGTTACTTTAATCCTAATATACTGCTGAAGCTATTTATTTGTTTGTAATTTTAAAAAATACATTGAAAAAACTATTCGTGGGTAAGACGGTGAAGTTGTTTACTTCATGATTTTTTCATGTTTCAACCTTTGCTACGTGTACTGTTTTGCACTTGGCGAAAAATTGTGTATGATTTTTTTTGTAGATCTTTTCATGCAGAACAAGAAAAGGCCTATACAACTAAACGAAATACAGCACTTTGAAAATTCTGTAAAAACCATGATCCATGATGGCACAGGTAAACGTGCTTCAATCCATGTCGTAACAAAGCATAAATATGTTGCAGGAGTAAAGCAAACAAATTTAGAGGGTATGCGTTCCGGAATTGTAACTTGAATTTTTTCTGGGACACCCGAAAGTACAATAAAGTACTAAGGCAGGTTAGCACGTGAAAATGAGATTTAACTTTTTGATATTGTCCAGAAAATCAAAAGTTCCATGCCATACCCAAAAGTCAGCCTCCTAGCTCGATTAAGAGGAGAGATATGAGTGGTTTCCCCTTTTTTTGACCTTGAAGAAGGACCATTCCTCCCCTATCTAATTACAATACATTTCCTATATTTAAAAAAACAATTGAGCATTAGAAATTCCGAGCTGGTAAATAAAGATGGAATTTAATTTTTCTGCTTTTTTAAATGGAATAAATTAATGAATCAGTCCCAAATTCACCAAACACGGTCAAAAGCATCTATTCCACGTATTTTAAAATGTGGTATTCAGGGTGTGACGTCACAGCTCCCTGAATTTTTTTTTATTCGGTTTTAGGTTTTCATCGTTCATTCCTCAGAAAACCTAAGGAGATTTGGGTGTCCCGGGAATACGACACGGATGGTCTGTTCGTATCTTGAGCACCAAATAGTCATGATGGAGGGCAAGACACGTGTCTTTGAGCAGGGCTCGGTCCTCGGGCTCCTTTTGTGGCTCGTCTTGTTTGATGACATGTTGACTCTCGACCTTCTGGATGGACACGAGCAGATAGCATTCTTAGATGACGCGGCGGTAATAATAGGTGCCAATAACAGGAAGGAGATTACTGAGAGGGTTAACCTGGTTACAGCAAGGCTTGATGCGTGGGCGCACTAGTTGAGAATGATTTTTTCACAGATGAAGTGTCAGCTCATGCTTCTACGAGGCACCTTGAACACTGCGCCGATCAAAATTACGTTGAGTGGCGTTAAGGTAAAGTTCATGAACTCCGCGAGGTACCTAGGTTGTGTCTTGCAGACAACTGTTCCAAATAGGCAGGCTCTCGAACACACGGAGCAAGTTATTGCCAAGGCTGATGCCCTGATGAGGAAGCTTCGGCAACTTATGACTCAGGAGTGGGGATTGAAGCTGTGGAGGATGGTTAACATTTACTGCGGTGTGTATGTCCCCATTGTATGCTATGCACCAGCTACCTGGCTGGAGAAGCTCAAATCTGCGGATTGGGCCAGGCTAGAGAAAAGTCAAAGGCAGGCACTGCTGACTGTGACTGGTGGCTACTCACAGTGTTGTGTGGAGTCATTGCAAGCGATCGGCGGGTGCATGCCTATTGACTTGTAGATCTGATGGTGAAGGGAGTACGCACTTGCGCCTCGGGGTGAGACCACGGCACAGCATCGTGCACGCAGGAGGCAGTGTTGGGACTCATCAGTCGAGCTATGGCAGGAATGATAGGAAGCGTCTAGGAAGCATCGCAGGCCATAAAGACTCGACGTTTCATTCCTAGTATTCGGCAAAGGCTAGAATAGGGACTAGTCTTGTCTACATATAGTACCCAGCTGTTAACCAAACACGAGGACATAGCGAAATATTTATATGAGAAACCGAAGAAAAGCCTAACTTCGAACTGTCGTAGATGCGGAAATGATGACGCTGGTGTAGTCGAGGACAGTTTGCATATTATATTCAACTGCCCCAACAAAACCAGGAAAAAAGCCAGGACCGCTATACAAGCCAAACTAAAGTGCGAACAGTGGCCGTGGCCCTTGCTGGAGCTACTCTTGTATGGGGGTCAACCCTTCACAACCTTCATCCAGGTAGCACTAACCGAGAAGTAGCGGCCCCCACCCTGTGGCGGGGTTGATCATTCAAGTAATCCGAAAGCAGTACAGACTAGCTAGTAGTGAGATTGATCCCATTAAGAGGGACTTAGTTTCCTGTGGGTATACTGCCAGGAAACCAGTGTTACCTGAGACTATCAAATGCCAGCTGTCCACCTCCTTCGCTGAAACACCGGAAGCGACAAAATTCCCTGACAGGACTGAGGAAGAAGAGCAAAAATTTTTAGTTACCAAGTCGAAATTCAAGAAAAGAAGATGTTTTGTTTAAGTTTATATTTAGTATTAAGCTTGTAAAGTAGATGAAGTTAGATTAAGAGCAATGATCCATACCATGTGATAAAGGGAATGCTAGGTGCAAGGGAAAGCTAGGTGCGCTGGTATGGTGAGCGAAAAAATAAAAAAAAAAAAGCTCCCTAAATTAGCCACGCCTCCATTTTTCAACGTGACAAAGAAATGCAACTTTTAAAAATTCACTACATGAGTTCTAATGAACCGATTTAAAAAAAATTTTTTTTCAATCTTCATCTTTTCATACATACTTTCCATCTATCGAAAAAATATCGAAAAAATTTTTTTCGCAACTTGTCCCTTAAACTTACAATGTGCCCTGTCCCATCCACAACTATGGTTGAATTATTGTATCATATCTCGAAAGAAGTCCATTACAGCAATGTTGCATCGCACTGAAACACTTTTCTTACTCTTAGGGTTGGATTTCCCGCTAGAAAATTGGACCTAAAAATCATTTTAAATGCCCAGCAAAATAAGATTTTTAAAAAGTTTTTTTTTTTTTGCTTTTTTCTATCGAACAAATTCCATGTAAATGTTAATTTTGAATAGCTCTTTCATCCGAGAGTATAATTTGATCAAATAAAAGATACACTTGGTGATTTATACATTTTATAGACGAAGCGAGGAAACAAATTTTTGCAATCAGACATTGGCAAAAAAAAAAAAAAATAGAAAATATAATCGCATTGATACGAAATAAGATGTAAAAATTCGAAAACAATTATTCCAATTTTGCAGATTTCATAGCGCGAGAATCGGCCGATCGGCGACGGCGGCATTTTCTAACAAAATTAAAATCCTAAATACCTCTTCGTCAAAATATTCAAAATACTGTTAATAGAATTTACGATACACAAAACGCGTCGAGCCTAGTATTCGTTAAGCAACGTTCTCAATTGCAAATTATAAAAGAAATTTCAATTGTTTTGCGTTGAGTTTTATACTCGATCTGTAGCCGCGCTTCATGTATCCGAGACACGGAATTATAATTTTAAATTACCTAATAACAAAATTAACATTTTAAAATAAATTAGAAAATGAAGGAGTAATTTAATCTTGTTGCGCGTTCGGTTCAGTCGGTCGGAGCTGTATACAGAGCCAAACACGCCAGCTGAGAATGGTGAAATATTCGTTTTCTTCGTGTACCGAGTATTCGTTATACCCTGATCTGTTTTACACAAAGCGTCAAGTAATATTATCCGAGACCGAAGAGCTTTTGCTATTATATCTTACTCGGCTAAAGTAGCTTGGTAGGTATATCTTCGACCATAGGTAACGATTTATCTACGGTTCGTTTGATTTGGAAAAAAATTACACAGATACCTGGTATTGTTTTTTAGTGAATTTTATCATTCTGTTGGTATATCCGTTCAATTAAAACAGTCTAGTTTTAAGTTTACATTCCTAATTAAAATTAAGATAAGACGTTGGATACATAAAGAAGTACCTATACAATAAATATAATAGCATTATCTAGCCATATAATAATATTTTATAGTTGTTTCGGAATGTCTGCTGCCGATAGAATACCACTCGGGGAACCCCTTTGGCTTTGCTTAGAAAACTATTCTCATATAAACAACCAATTAAGCCGCAAATTTTATTATGTTTCCGAGCAGCAGGAAAATATCTATCACTGTAGCGATTAATTTCGCAATTATAGAGTTGCGACTTGTAAAGTTGTAACGCGATAAGGAAAACTGCTGAGGAAAAAAAAAACCCTATTGCTGGAAATTGTTTCATTGCCGATAATTTGAACGAAGTGACTAAGTTAATCGATCATTGGCTGTCATTGAAAGGAACCTTATTGCAAAGATACTTGCTGCTTTGACATACAAAATATGTGAAGATTAACGACCAATACATATAAGTGAAATAAGCTAAAAGCCGTTGCAATCTATACCGTATCAGCTTCGCAATCCAAACATTTTCTCTTTACTTTGCTGGTTTCATCGACAGCAATTGTTCCATAAAATGCACTATATGTGTAAGTACATCTATATAGGTAGTACCCACCTACGTGTATATGTAAGTACACCGATCATTTATCATAATCGTAACAAAATTTCAATTTTAATGCTGTTTAAATTTTCTTCTCTCTCTCTCTCCCTCTGTCTTTTTTTTTTTTTTTTTTTTTTTTTTTATCATCATCGATTCACCATTCGTGTATTTTAAGTATTCGTGCGTAAAGCGACGTGTATGTGTGGAAGAGGTTAGAAAGATTTTGAAAGCTTTTAGGTCTCGGGAGACAAAAGAGAATGTATTTTATTAGATTTATTCGCGTTTCACAAGAGGTTCGGATACATTCAGGAATGTGTAATCACATCGACTTAAGAAATGTTTCCAAAAAAGTAAAAAAAAAATACCAATAAACGTTTCAACATTTCAACCGAATCCTTTACCTATATCGAATAATGTTGACTTTTTTTCCCACGGAAATACATATCACATTAACAATATACGCAAAGTTAGAAAAACCAGATATCGAAAATCGCTGGAATATTTTTAGCCTGATTTTCTATATCACGTTGTCAATAAAAACCAGGCTACGGTGAATCGAACTATGGCAGGTGAGAGAGTGGAGGGGGTATCAACAAAATCCTTATGGAGTCGTAGAAGACTATTTAGACTTTTTTTTTTGCCGATGCCATGTCGAATATTTATTTTTATGTTTTTCCTTCGAAGACTAAAATTATTCACTCAGCTCGATGCTTACCGAAATCACTCGAATCCAGCCAGTAGGCTCAGATTGCAGGTAAATCACATATGTATCGGCGGTGGTGATCTTGGGTTAAAATTCTTTCTTGTCCAAATTTTGGGGCGGGGGTGGCTAAGCTGCAAAAATCACCAAAATGATTCGTTGTTGAGTAAATCGATACAGAAATTGAAGATGTCCAACATATCTGACAATCAGACTCCTAAATCGATTAGGACAGTGGATATGGGAGTTTCCTTCCTTTTTAACCTGGAAAATACGCTGTTAAACTCATATCTCCCATACAAATTGAGTTAACCGGGTTAAAATTTAACGTATAGATGTCCTAGATGTGTTTTTTGGGGATTTGCACTTTTCAGTCACATTGCACCCTCTCATAGCCCCGAAAAGTAATTTTTTTTTAATTTTGAGCTTGATTTTCTATGTCATATTGTCAATGAAAACCAGACTATTACAGTAAATCGACATAAGGTGGATAAAGGAGGGAGGGGTGGTGCGAGAAGTATCAACGAAATCCTTTTCGGGATCCTAGAAGATCATCAAGACTATGGTAAGCTATATCTAATATTTTATTTATTTTTATAATTTTATTTCATTTTATTTTTTGCCTCCGAAACTAAAAATCATTTGCTCAGCTTGATACCAACCGAAATAGGTCAAATTTGGGCAGTAAGCTTAGTTATGACGAGGATTTTATATTTTTGTGTGAAGACGACCTTGGGTCAAAACTCAGTTGTGCTTAAATTTAGAGGAGGGGGAGGAGGGGCACTGAGTGACTAAATTCGAAAAAATTGTACATTTTTAAATTAATCGATAGAAAATCAAAATGCTGTATAACATGATCCAAAAATCAACTTTCTAGATCAGTAAAGAGAGCACAGATCGTGGTTTTCCCCCTTTTAGGCCTTGAATAAAGGCTAACCTACTCATATCTCCCTTTCAAATTGAGTTAGAGGAGTTAAATTTGTCGAGTACATTCAGCAGGGGTTCTAGATATGCTTTTTTGGGGTTTCAACTTTTCATCCATAATGATCTTCCTCGCAACCCTAAAAGATGTTTTTCGGGCAGTTTCTCCAATTTTTTGAGTTCGATCCACCTATACCTTTCTCCTTAATTGAGCTAGTAATTTAAAATTTGGCATGTATAATTAATATGGATGCTGCATGTGACTTTTGGGCCTTTCAGCTATTCACTCCAATACCTACCTGTACCCTTAACACTAATCAGGAAAGCACATCGCAGAGCACTCCATTTTTTTATTCTATGAACGAACAATTCGCGAAGAATGAAAAAAATTGCAATCTTTTTTCCTAATCAGCATTGAGAATAGAGGAAAGGTTTAATGGGGCTAAAACGTCAAAACTTCCAGAAGGCACATCCAGGGTCCCTTCAGACGGGCCTAGAGGGGAGTTATGCGAGTAACAAACTCTAAAAATTCAAAAAATCTACCAAAAATCAACATATTTAGAGCTGTGAGGGGATGCAGTAGGGCTGAAAAGTCGAGTCTCCCAAAAGGCCCATCCAGGGCACCCACTAAATGCACATACCTGATTTCAAGTTCCGAACTCTATTTGGAGGGGACTTATATGAGAAACAAACACAAAAAAATCAAAAAAAAGAGAATAATCTATCAAAAAACCACTTCTTTAGAATTGTGAAGAGGTGCAATGGAGCTAAAAAGTCTGAATCCTCAAAAGTTACATCTAGCGCCCCAACTGAGTGTACATACCAAATTTCAACTTCGTAGCTCAATTTGGTGGGGACATAGCAAACGAACAGCTATTTTTCAAGGTCAAAAAGAGGGAAACCCCCCATATCTCCCTTCCTAATTTACTTAGGAGATTGATTTTTGGATATGTTATACAACTTTTGATTCTTTATCAGTTGGCTTAAAAAGGGGCAATTTTTACCTTTTTGACCTCTCAGCACCCCCTCCTTCAAATTGAGGCATCACTGAATTTTGACCCATGTTCATCTCTACTCATGTATATGTAATCCGTCGCCAAACTGAGCAGATTGAGCGAATTAGAGCGATGTTTGTCGGTATCGAGTGAAATAAATGATTTTAATGTTCGAAAAAAAAAATGAAAAAAATGAAAAAAAATCGCTGATATGAATAAAAATCATCCTAATGATCTTCTTGAACCGCAAAACGGATTTTGTCGATATTCTACCCCTTATCCGCCGTTGGTCGATAGGCTGTAATAGCCTGGGTTTCATTGACAATTTGACATAGAAAATCCGACTAAAAATAGGCTTAAAACGCAACGCATTATGATGCTTTTTTTTGCAACATTTCCGAGCTAGTGAAAGTATTGCATGAGTTTAACAAATACGAAAGCACTCATATCGTAAAATCAACATGTAACTTGTACGAATATCGAACATTTTCAAACGTTACAAATTTAAATAACCTAACAAGTCAGAAAGATCATTACATTGAAATTACTCGGTAACTGCTGTTGACGAAAATGAAAAAAAAAAAATCCGTCGGTAAATGTCATTCGATAAAAAACTTTTCCAACTTATACGTCATTGTGTCATGAAAATGAAACACATCATAGCGTACGCGTAAAATTACTCAATGTTTCCAACTATACACATATTCGTACTGAATTTGAAAGTTTCTGCTTCAACAATTATGCAAATGAGTGAAGAAAAAAGTCTATACAATAGATGTAGTAATAAAGACGATACCTCAATTCACCATATACGTGTGATGGAATTAGGATACGAAATGAAAGCGACAGAAAAAAAAATTTAATTCGACGAAAGAATTATTCATGTCGTGGCTCTTGGGATAGGTTCATTAGACTTGATAAAACCTAAACTATATTCTAGCCAAATAACTTTTCATACCGCACAATATCAAGTTTTGTTTCAAACAGGGTCAAGTTTTGTTGTAAATTAGACCAGTGCAAAATTCACTATAACTCGAAAGTACGAAAATTGGTATTGTAGTGTATCTATATGTATGTGAGTGTGTGTGCTAAAGTGTACGTATTCGTCTACCTTTTTCGTTCTTGTTGAATCGTTCGAATGAGCAAGCCAAATATTTAAGAAGCCAATTTTCCGGAGAATTCGTTAATCAGAAGTAAAATTTAGTAATTTGAAGAAGTATAAATTTACAACTGTACGTACTTCTGCCATGAATGTTGGTGTACCAAATACTTTATACACTTATATATATATTCAACTCTGCGAAAATTAGAACTATAAAATTTGTCGATTACTTAGTTTATACAGCATGTATTTAGCTATGCTTCGAATGCAGCCGGCTATCGTGGAATTTGAACCAAATGGTATCGAGATAGGCCACACCATGGGTATGAGAAGACTGTAATTGCTTAAATGACCTCCATATTTCACTGCTGAAGGATATTAAGCTGCGTTTCAAGGTCTTTAAATTTTTTGTTGTAGACTTCTGTGTACATAGAATAATGCTACGAAAGGTGATGTTCATCACTGATGAATTTTATATGGAAAAAAAGTGTATTTTTGGCTCAGATATTTACACATTCTCTGTTGGTCCGATTTTCGCTAACGAAACTCGAGCTATTGTAAAACTATGCATTTTGATGCGTGCTTATTGAATACGCGTTTCTCTACTTTTTCTCTCGATGGAAATCAGTGGGTAGGCACGTTTTAGTGGCAGATTCGTGTTATCAAATTTTGAACAACCTGCAGTCAACATTGAGCTTTGTTAAAATTTTTGAAGCGAGCAGTAGAGAATTGAAGTAAAGAAATTATTTTTCTGGCCAATCGCTAGGAAAATGAGAGATGGACAATATTATCAAAAATTAATTTTTTCTTCTCGTAGAGGCTCACTAATCAGAGTGATTCCAAGATGTTTTGAACCCCGATGGAGTAATGAATAAAACGATAGAAATAAAGTGCTACAGTTGCCCTAAAAAACTAAAAAAAAAATGATATGACACATTTTGTGTGATGAATCTCAAATTTATGAGAATGGCTGTAATTTTTGGCAATGGTACTCTTTTGAGGAGCTGTTGGGAAACTATTCTCATTTTTTTGGAAACTGTTACCAAAAAAAACATGCAATAATTCCGTTGAAAAGGCTCCCGCTAATCAGAGTCTTCTCAAGATGTTTTGAAACTCGATGAAGTGATGGATACACTGATAGAAATATAGTGTCACAATTGCACCAAAAAATCCCAACATAATGACACGGCCCAATTACTGTTATGAATTTCAAATTTTAGTGGAATAGTTGTTCATTTTTTTGCAATTTGGAATGGAATTTTAGATTTCTGCTGGTGTTGTTGCAGGATTTTATGCAACAGTAAAAAAACCAATGCAAAATAAATTACACGATGTTTCATTTTATTTATTTTGAATTCAAAATGAAAACAGTCATTACTTTCATCATCATCAATAGATCTTGTGCACCTAAAAGAGTGCGCCACCTATCACGATCCCATACCTGTGAAGCAGCTCTCACCAAAGAGCCCATTCGCACTTTGATGATCGCAGACCACCTAGTCGTAGATCTTCCTCTCCCTGATTTACGAGGGGCCATACCAAAGGGAATGTCTTTTTCGAGATTTCTGACTTCTCTCTTAGTCACATGTCCAAAATACCCTACAATACGTTTCTCGCATAAAACACTTAGCCTGACAAAGTTGGTTTGTCGGGCTGTCCAGGGTATCCTCAACATCCTTTGCCAGACCCACATCTCAAAGGCGTCGATTTTTTTTTATCATCTGCCTTGAACGTTCATGTTTTAGCGCCATATACAAAAACAGAGGAAAAAGAATCACTGTATAAGTCTCTTTCATGTCTTTCTGGAGATCTTGTTATTACATGTGACATTATACAGTCTGGTCATAGTTGATTTGCTCAGAGAAATTTGGTACCATATTTCAGCTAATGAGCCTCCATCTGCTTCGTTGACGAAGCATAGATATATGAAAGCGACGAACTTTTTGTATTCGCTGAGAACTGTAGAAACTGGAAGACACTTGGCCCAATCCACCACCATGACTTTTGTTTTTGATGTATTAATACGAAGTCCAAGTTTTCGCTGGCTATTTTTACCACGTTGACGAGATCCGCCATTTTCTCTATATCCAAAGCAATCAAGGTGGTATCATCTGCATATCACAGATTAGAGATTCTTCTTCCTCCAATGGGAATATCACCAGTCCAACGTTCTAGAGCCTCGCGAATTCTGTGCTCACCACAGATGTTGAATAACCACGTGGATAATATGCATTCTTGACGCACTCCCTGTTTCGCTTGGAAAGCCTCAGATTGTTTACCATCAACTCTCACCGCCACAGCCTCTCTTAAAACTTTGAAGAGCTTCTTCCAATTCACGCAGTCAAAAGCTTTGGTGTAATCTATAAAACACTTCACAACAGGTATGTTGAACTTTTATATGGGGAAGCAGTCCATTTAAAACGTTTTAAACTGAGAAATCTCCTATATCTTTCCTCTAATTGATCTCGGAAGCTGAGTTTTGGATGTATGACTCAAATCTTGATTCTCTATCGATTGCCAAAAAAAGAAGCAATATTTGAAATTTTTGCCGCACAGTCCCCACCCCAAATTTTGACCCACGGTCAACTCCACTAATATATATCTAATTCACCGCCAATCTGAGCCCATTGGCTGGATTTGGGTATGTTTACTCTGTATTGAGCCGAGTAAATGATTTTATTATACAAAAACCAGTTGGTATATTTCCTTCAGTACATGGTTTGAAGACATTTCCTTTGGGTCTTACATTTCATACAGAAATTTGCCGACTCATTCGAATATTCATGTGCCATCTGGTATTATCTCTGCCTGAATAAAACATCCAGAAGCTAAGTTGTCATTTGGAAGCTTCTGGAGAAGCTTCTTCATCATCAAAGCAGGAAAGTGAGGTTCTTACTTTCAAAAAACGCTGACTTATTAATTTCCGACCTCTCTCCTGGTCATGTGACTAGAATACCCAATTTAAGGTATTTTGGGTATATGATCAGGAGAGAAGTCGGAAATTTTGAGAAATACATTCTCTTTGAGAACGTCCCTGGTAAAAGAGGGAGAAGAAGATCTCCAACCAAGTGGCCTGACATCATTAAAGCGCAAATGGGCTTTGTGGTTAGATCTGCTTCACAGACATGGGATTTTGCTGAATGGCACGTTCGTCTAGATTCAATAAGGTAGTAATCAACGAAGACCTACCAATGATTAGTGTAGCTTCGTTATGTGATATTCACTCAAGTTCTGCGGAACTGATTTTAATAAAATTTTGCGAGGCAGTAGGCGAAGCATAAGACTTCACCTTGACTTGAAAAACATTTCTCTAGTTATTTTCGTTGTCTGGATATCAATTATCATACAATTGAGTCGATTTATTGTTCTGCCTTTGAAAATGTAACTGGTGCGCACGTAGATTCACCTTGTATTATAAACTGTTTCTTAATATTATGAATCGGAATTTACTTAGCATAAAATTACCTCAAGTATACTTAACCATTCTTTGTTCCGTTCGAATCGTATCTGAGATTCACTCAACACGCGTATTTGTGTGAAAATTTTTCATTGTGGTGTAGTTAGTTAATTTGTTTGCATGAAATCATTTTTTGACAAAATTATGTGCCAAAATTTTCCACCAAAATGTTGGAATTTTTTACGCAAAATATGATCTAAAAACGGTAGCGTTAAGTTTTATTTGAGAAATACCCTGGGATACGGATATGATGACGTATACTTAGTTTCCTCGGAGAATAGCTTTTCTATTTATCGCACTGTAACGCGATAAACTGCCGTAGCCGAGCTACGTTTTTATTCAACCTTATTATCTGAAATGTAACTTTCACGTTACTTTATCTGATGACTGACGGTGACAACTCGCAAGTTTTACCATTAAATATAGAAAAGTCTTTAAGAAGTAAATATTGAATTATTAATGGATATACCATTTTTAGCATAAGCGTGCAGATCTTAGCTAGTATTTTGTTGAAAAGAATTGATTTAAAGCGAAATATACCTACAGATTTCATGGAAATTTCTTCACAGTGATTTGGAACAATCTAATCATTTGAAGTTCTTAATTGATTGGCACATGTTCTTTCATTTATTAGTCTAATTTTTTACTAAAAATTTCTAGCGGTGTTTTATATAGCTAATTCGTTTCATGAATTTTTTTTCTCTTTAATGTTTAGCCAATTTTTTCATGCCAAAAATTTATTAATACCTGTAAATGCAATATATCTTCATCGCAAATGGAAATTCTTTCAAGGAATTGAATTTACCATAAGCCTTGACGAATTGTAATGTTATAAAGAAAACTACGTTTGTAATAAAAACTACAAAACCCATAAATACTCTCATAAGTTATACTGCTTTCACAATAATCATTATTTCTAACGTATGTGCTCGGCCTACATCACTTTTAGTTTTTAAGCTTCAAAACAAGTTATAAGTACATACAAAAAATTTTGCTCACAGGAAATGTAACCAAAGAGCAGAATAGAAACGATATAATAGGAACTCGGGTAAAAGACATTCTTGTCATTGAAAGTTTCAAGTTCTAGCACAAAAAGTGAACAGAATGGTAAACAAAATAAAATATATAAGAAAGATGCGATAGCCGTTTGTATTTATATCTTTTTTGAAGATACGTTTTTATGTGTCTTTTAGTTTAATTACATTGTTGAAAGCAGAAAAGTTTGAAAGTGAAGTTTACAGATCAAATATGAGAAAAGTATACATATAAAAATTATTCATTTTTATTTGGAATGAAAAAATATAAAGATTGTAGCAGTTGAATGTCAGCAGTAACTTGAGTACGGATTGCTCAGCTTTGTTGGTAGTCTCTCTGACGTGCTTGATCACATTTTTACATTGTGGGCCTACCGAGAGAAATGCTGTTCTCTTTCACCTCTCATGTTGACTTCATTTTAACCGAAAGCTTTGTATGTAGTAAACACTTGATCTATTATAGAAAATCCATCTAGATGCTATGAAATTTGTTTTTAGGTGAACGAATTTAATATTCATATTTCTTCTCCAGTACATCAATTTTTTTCAACCCAGTTATATCAAAAGGACTACACATCTCAATACTGACCAAAATTGCTGTAATTCGGTCAATTGACTTATTTTAGCGGTGGATTAGATACATACGAGTGATGATGAACTTGGGTCAAAATTAATTCATGTCTCATTTTGGGGGAAGGAGTGCTGAGGAGTCAACAACGCAAAAATTGTCCCTTTTTAAGCTAATTGATAGAGAATCAAAAGTTGTATAACATATTCAAAAGCCAACCTCTTAAGTCAATTTGTAGGGAAGATATGGGGGTTTCGACCTTTTTGATCTTGAAAAAGCCCAGTTCCTCCACTATCTTCCCACTAAATTGAGCTAGAAAGTTGAAATTTGGTATGTACATTTAGTTGAGGCGGTAGGTATGCCTTTTGAGGGTTCCGACGTTTTAGCACTATTGTACCCATTCATAGTCCCAAAATATTTGTTTTTTGACCGCTTTTTCTCATATTTCCCATTTTTTGAGTTCGTTCCTCACATAACTCTCCTCCAAACTGAGCTATGAAGTTGAAATTAGGTATGTGTTTTTAATAGGGGCCCTAGATGTGCCTTTTGGAAGTCTCGAATTATCAGCCCCATTTCATCTCTTCATGGTCCCAAATATATGGTTTTTTTGTCCCTCGTATAACTCTCTTCCTAATTCAGTCAAGAACTTGAAATTAGTTATGTACATTCAATGGATGCCTAGATGTGCCTTTTGGGGGGACTTGACTTTTCAGCCTCATTGTGTCCCCTCACTGCCCTGGATATATAGCTAATTTTTAAAGTTATTTCCTCGCATAACTCCCCTCCAAATTGGACTAGGAAGTTGAAATTAGGTATGTCCCATGTGTAGTGACCTTTGATGTGCTTTTTGAGCGCTATTAAACCCTTGCTACCCATAATGCTGATTAGGAAAAACATATCTCAAAGGAATGCTTTTTTTTTTACCTTCGTAAGCAATGCAAAACTATCAACATTTAGTTTTACTAGAGATATAATTTTTATTGATTGGATGAAATCAACGCGTGAATGAAACTTTTACAAAAAACTGCAAATTATCTGTTGGAACTAATGTAAGAATCTTGACAGCGCAGCAAGTCAAATCGTAATTAAACATCTTTACCTCTTACTGAACCCATTTTGTGAATAATTTTTTTCAATTCATCACTACTAATGACACCACTGCAAGACTTTAAAAAGAACATATAAATATAGCCACTAAATACTTATGTATATCCAGAAATACTAGATCTTTGTCAAAATGAAATCCTCAGGCCTGTTACACTAAACACCTAGCTACGCCACGTTTTGCAAAGTCGACGCGCGCAGTGAAAATTTCGCGCCAAAACAAGAACGTTGCGTTGTAACTTAATAATACGTACACCTGCGCGCGTCGACTTTACGAAACGCAGCGTAGCTAAATGTGTGACACACAGGTCTTGATCGACTCCTGTTCAATATTTTATAAACGAGTGTATGAGGTACGGAATTACAATTGTATGTCGTCTTTTTTAAACTCAAACACCAGTGATGATTGTATTTTATTTGTCAAAACCCTGCACTTAGCACAAATGCTTTCAATTAACATATGATCTGAACTTGAAGATGATTCTGATGTGTTATCATATACTTATAGTTACAAAAAAAGTTGAGCCATTATTCTTCAAAAGTTTGATAAAATGGGAATATGAATCAAGTTGAGAAATCGTTTCTTTGAGTGATAGTTTTCCAACTGTATTGGAATGGCTCCATTTTTCAAATAGTAATATGTAATTAGTACTTCACATAATGGAAAGATTTCTCAATATTGTTCTCATATTACTTCTACTAAATTCCTAGCAAGTGATCATTATTCAACTGTTTTGGAGTCACTTCAGTAAATTACTTCTATTTTCTCATCTTCCCTGCTTTCGATGAGCAGTTCGTTCACATCCCTTTTTGGATTCAATTTTTTCCAAATGAACCCTAAAATACTTGAGAATATGGACAGCCACTGTTTGGGTTTGTAAGTCCTGTCAAGTTTAGTGGATTTTTCTAATCATTTTTTTTTTTTTTTTGAAATGCTGAATAATACAAGTGTGAAATCGATGAAATTTTTTGAGTCAACATTTTTATCAGAGTTTTTTGAATCCTTCAAAACAGAATCTTTAAGAATTCAACAATGAAAATGAACGCGAACAATCGTCTTGAATGCAGTTGAATGAAATAAAATAAGAGTGCATTTTTGTCACGTGAGAAATTAATTGCTCATTATCAGAAAACAAGCTGAAACACAACGTATCTCCTTGTTTGATGTGAGAAACGATCAGTAGATGAAACAAACTATAATAAAATAGTGTTGAGCGAATATCATCGCTGAAAAATATATGTGCCCACGCAGTCGAATAAATTAAAATTTTTTTCAACCATAAATTCATTTCTTTGAGGGTAGATATCTATATCAACTGGCAAGGTGTACATCATTACGTCCTTGAAAGTTTATTCTGTTTTAAAATAAATTACAATGTAAGAGTAAGAGAAAAAAACTAATCATAATTAGCATCCTATCAGTCAATGTTTGTTAAGCAAAAAACAACATTTTCTATTTTAAAGAAATGAAAAAAAAAGAGAAGGAGCCAGAGAGTGAGAGAGAAAGTTTGCCATGAATTTGTGTATAGCTTTGAAATTTATAAAACGAACAGCTTTTAAAATCGCTTTCATCCGAGTAAGTATACATTTTTGGCAAAACTTTTCAATACAAAATACAACACTTTGATTTCAAAAGACTCGGGGAAAAGCTTTAATTTTGAAAATAACGTCGAATTTACATTTAAATATCTCGTATACACAATCGTAATACCCAAATTTCGATGAGGTGTATAGTTGAAATTTGCGTTTTCTTAAGATTATTATAGTAACTTACTTATACTTAATATTTTTCGATAAAACATCATCAGCATGGTATATTTTCGTATAATTTACCTACCTACGTCGGAGTGAGTGGTTTTTTCTTTTTCTTTTTCTTTTTTTTTTTGCCAAAGGATAAGTCATTACAAGGGGATAAATTAATTTAGTGGGGTTGATGAATTATCCATATTAGGAGGCTGATGTTTGAATATTTTTTCAAAATCGACGTACCTCGAATTTTTGTGATAATTGATACGTATAAAGCTGCTTTTTGCGGTGCAGAAAATGAATATTGCTTTGGGATTGGAAATTCCAACAGCTCTATACTAATTTTTGTAAAAGTACCGATCGTAGTTTCAAGATGAAGCCAGTTTATCTCGAAACCCGGTTCATCGTTGCCAATTTTCAACGGTCATATTCGTTTTCTTCATTATAAAAAAATAGATTCATCCAATCCTCTCAAAAATCCGAAGTATACAGTTTTCAAACGAGTATCCCTATTTATAGAAAAAACAAATTAATTTGTTAGAAAATAACTTGGGATTATAGATACTTTCTTAAAAAATAACTGTACCTCTCTATCTACCCTGGTTATACTTTCATCTGCATTCTCTTCGCTGTCATTAATCACAATAACGTCCTCATTTGATTCGGACTCGTTCATTTCTATTCCAGCCTTATTTTTCAACTGATTTATTCCACAAACAATTGATTTATCATCAGAAAACGCTCAGACATGATGTTTTGGAGGAACGTGAACTAATTCTTTTTCTAGCAGAAACATGGTAGCAAAATTTTTTTTGAGCATTCTACAACTCGATCGGTAAGCAACTGAGTACTTGAGTTCGAGTGAAATCAATAGCCGTTGACATTTCATTACAACATAGCCGCTCAAAATTGCTCAAAAATTTTGAAAAAAAATTTTTGAGGTTCCTCTGAATCCCTAAAATTTAAATTAAGAACGGTGAATCTGCCTTGGAAACAGATTTCGATCGATCTTACCCCAAAAGGTCAACCACGACGAGAACTGCCGCGAGTATTTTCGGAGGGAGGGTCAAAATCTGTTTTTTTCTTCTCAGTTTTGTTGTGTTTTGCCAAATGTAGATCAAAATTTCACGTTTTTTAACCGGTTACACCTTTCAGTTTGATGAATTTATTGATAAACTGGTTCATTTCAAAACTCGTTCATCCGTGTTATTCTTTATGGTCTGTTTCGCTTTCTGCGTACCTAAAAATAATGGTATACCAATTTTCGTGAAAATTTGGCAAAATTTACAAAATTAAACCGGTATACCTTGAAGCTAATTCTCTTGCGACGATTTTTACATCCAGATTTGCGTTTTCCAACCCCAAAAATACAATTGAAACTGTCGAAAGGGACATCTATGGCACCTATTAAATGTACATATCAAATTTCAACTTCCTTGCTTAATTTGGTATGGAGAAGAACAGTCCTTTTCAAGGGGAAACCCTCATATCCCCCTCCTAATTGACTCAAGAAAATATTTTGGTCCAAACATGCATCCCCCCAACCAATTTCGTTTTAACCTGATTTTCTTTGCCTTACTGTCAATCAGAACCAGGCTATTATAGTCTATGGACCAACGACGGTTGGGGGAGGGGGTAACAACAAAATCCTTTTTGGGGTCCTAGAAGGGTATTAAGACAATTTTTAGCCATGTCAGATGTTTATTTTCATTTTACCCCCCCCCCCCATTCTTAAAATCATTTACTCTGCTCGATACTGACCAAAATCGCTCCAATTCGGCCAACCAGCTTGTTTGGCAGCGGATTAGATATATATGAGTGGGGATGATCTTGAGTCAAAATTCATTTTTGCCCCATTTTAGGGGAGGAGGTGCTGAAGGGTCAAAAACGCAAAAATTATCACTTTTTTATCAATTGATAGAGAATTAAAAGTTGTATAACATATCCAAAAATCAATCTTCTAGGTCAGTTAAGAGAGGAGATATGAGGGTTTCCCCCTTTTTGACCTTGAAAAAGGGCTGATCCTCTCCTATATCCTCACCAAAATGAGCTAGGAAGCTGCAATTTGATATGTACATTTATTTAGAATCCTACATGTGCCTTTTGGGAGTCTCGCTCATTTCATCCCTTCACAGCCCCAAATATGTGGTTTTTTGGTCGTTTTTCTTTATTTTTTGAGTTCATTCCGCACTTAAGTCCCCTTCAAATAGAGCTAGAAAGCTGAAATTAGGTATGTGCATTTAGTAAGGATCCTAGATGTACTTTTTGGGGGTCTCAACATTTCAGCCTCATTTCACCCCTTCACAGCCCAAAATATGTGATTTTTGGTCGTTTTTTCTCATTTTTGGAGTCTGTTCCTCGTACAACTCCCCTCCAAATTCAGCTAGGAAGTTGAAATTAGACATGTACTATGTGTAATCGGTGAGGACCGTAGAAGTGCCTTTTGGGGGCTTTGACTTTTTAGACCCATTGTTTTTTATTTTACATTGTTTAAGTGAGTTTTCTCTGTGATTTAACAGAACGATTTGTGGCATTCTTAATTTTTTGTGGTTTTACATTGACCCAACTTATGTAGTAGGCTTACTGTAGTAACTTGAGTGAATTGATGGAATTTTTGGGATAAAGTTGGAATTACTTCGAAACCTCTCATTACACTTCTAAAATTTTATTTAAAGATTTATGCCTGCGTAATATAATTTTTCTTCGTGACCTGTATGCATTTTTTGGCACCAATATATTGAGTTGCCTATTTTCCACTAATATAGGTGAATTGATTGGGATTCCTTAATTCCCCCCTCTCCATTTTTCTATCACTTAAAAATGGATTTTCTTCTACTGCATACATTCAGCTAGAAAATTTTGTCACGGGACTCCTCCCCTCTCCCCCTTAATAGTCTGGTTATCATTGAAGATATGACATAGATAATCAGATTAATAAAGTAATCGTAATAATCGCTCGAATATTTCTGCCAAGTTCATAGGTAATTAGTATAAGTGTTGTGTTCATTTCGAATAAAATACACCTACATATGATTGTAAAAGCACCATCACCATTCATAGTTGGAAATTTTTCGCCGCCGCCACCGTCGATAGGTACCTCGTCATCGTGTAAAGGCGGCCAACGGGGCGGCGGGAAGATAATGAAAGGTTAGGCGATATTATCTTTTGGCTTATTTCGACTAAGAGTAATAAGGTAACGCGAAAGTTGCGGCAACTTTGGCAATATTGCGGTACCTAAGACGTAATATAAATGACGAACGAAGCCATTTAATCTCATATCCTTTCGAGACAAATTGTTATTACTGTAACCGCCGCAGCGCCGTTGATTAAAACAACTCCTTGAAAATTTCTTGGGCCGGTTCTTTTTACCGATACAATACACCCACAGTATGCAGTGTATACAGTACACTCGCACGTTCAATTACCGTTTTCGGACATGATACCGTGTAACGTTACAAATAACTCAACACTTTTGACAAAACTTTTGCACGACTTTTATTCCAACGCGGTAGCAACGAACGTTAAAACTTTCAAGTTGGGGTACCTAACCTGCTAAGAATGTTCTCTGTTGTAGGCAGCATTATATTATATATATATACGTAGAAGGATAGTATAACCCTGTAATACGCGATACCGGCAGTACAGAGTCTATGGTTAGAGCTAGCTTTCATTTTAATGTCTAACTAGCTTTGGTGTTTTAATTTAATCAACGTGTGATCAAAGGACACTGGTTCATGGCTTTTATCTCGAACATTGTTCATTTTAATGTTGGCGAAACTTGGCTTGTTGTAGAATAAACGTGCACCATCTTTCAGGTATCCAAATCTAACGAGACATTTATTAGCTAAGCTCTTTCATTTTGAAATAAATTACTTCTACGTGGCACCTGTAAACTTTTTAAATAATTTCATTGCTGTTAAGCGACGTTTTATCGCATTTTTAATTTGTTTTGAATTTCAACCGACGTTTTAAACCTTAAATACGTTTCGTTTTACACGTCACTTGTTTGATATCGTATTAATAATGAAATTAACGGCAAAAAAAAGTTGAACAGTTTTTTTTTTTTTTTTTTTATTCCAAAGAGAGATTTAGAATTTTGTTGGTATTTTTTTTTTTTTTTATATCGAAAAAAAAATTGAACAGTTTTTTTTTTTTTTTTTTTATTCCAAAGAGAGATTTAGAATTTTGTTGGTAGGTAAATTTTTTTTTATATAGACTTTTTTTTTTTTTTTTTTTTCAAATAAAGATATCTACCGAATAGGGTAACTAAACTACGTTCCAATAAATATTATCTAAAAATTAGAAAAACTTTAAGCGACAAATCATTTAAAAATTCATTTTCGCCAACCAATACAGCAGCAGCAAGAAGTTTGAAACCGTATTTATACGAAGATATTTAATAAGAATTTCGTTTTCACTCTACTGCCATAAATCTTATCGAGAAAGAATTCGAGAATTAATCCGATATTAATAAATCTTACAGACTTATGAACACGAAATATATGTATACGTGGTATACAGGTAGGTAGAAAGGTAGGTCTAGGTACCTTTCTGAGGCAATACCAAAGGCAGGGGCTGAATACCTTTACCTGCAAACTGTTACAGATCGATTTTACATGAACCATCTTTATACGCATATATTCCGCAAGCATACACACATATTCACCGTAAAATAGTAAACAAAGGCTGCAATATTGAAGAAGTCGACCGTCCCTTATTTGTTTAACTTGCTTCATCACGTATTAAGCGAACCACACGTAAATACACATAAAATAGTAGTTCGCTCGCTTTTTACTTCGACTCGACGACCTTCCTCCTAGTGCCCTCCTAGTGCTAGTTTACTCGACAGTTGACAATTTCTCTACCTATATCTGTACCTATCTACTTAAGGTAGGTATGTGTACTCGTAGTTAGCTTTTTATATAAGCTATTAGCTACCCTCTTCACCGGACAGCTGACAATTCCGCTTGCTATTGAATTATATCAACGCGACGTTGTGATAGCCTATACCTTACCTGAATCGTATACTTTCATTCGACGTTCAAGAATTGCTGGATATTTTTTTCTCGCTGATTTGTCTCACATCTCTAAACCGCAGTCTTCCATTCGTATGGTGCGGCTGTCAATACCTAATGATTCGGAATTAATGTAGTTAAATAGGTAAATGAATAATTTTCAATGGATTATTTTTACATCGTGGTGTATTCTTACAGTTTAAATATTGATGAAGTGAAAACGGTCGTTTGCACGAGTTTTCTCAATAATGGCAAAAATACGTCGGGATTGACTCTCTTAAAATTTACATTTTTGAAGAAAAAAAAATTGCCTGATTTATTTGCAGAATATTATTTTTTAAATGTTAGAAATTTTAGTGAAAGAGGGACCACTTACAATGATGTGATATTATGTAGTAACCCAAGACGCCTATAAATGAAGCATAATTTTTAGCCTGATTTTCTATGTCATATTGTCAATGAAAACTAGACTATTTCAGTCTATGGACTAACGGCGGATGGGGGGGGGGATATCAACAAAATCCATTTTGGGGTCCTAGAAGACCATTAAGACAATTTTTAGCCATGTCAGATATTTATTTTTTTATTTTTTATTCTCTCCCCCCCCCTCCGGACGTTAAAATCATTTACTCCGCTCGATACCGGTCAAATCGCTCCTATATATGAGTGGAGATAAATTTGGGTCAAAATTCAGTTCTGCTTCATTTTGGGGGAGGGGGTGCTAAGGGGTTAAAAACACAAAAATTGCCCCTTTTTAAGTTAATTGATAGAGAATCAAATGTTGTATAGCATATCAAAAAATCAACATTCTAAGTCAATTATGAGGGGAGATATGGGGTTTCCCCTCTTTTTGACCCTGGAAAAGGGATGTTCCTCCTTTATCTCCCCACCAAATTGAGCTACGAAGTTGATATTTGGTAGGTACATTTAGTTGGGGCGCTAGATGTAACTTTTGAGGATTCTGACTTTTTAGCTCCATTGCACCCTTGCACAGTCCTAAAGGAGTAGTTTTTTGATGGGCTTTTCTCTTTTTTTGATTTTTTTGTGTTTATTCCTCACATAACTCTCCTCCAAATTGAACTAGGCACTTGAAATTAGGTATGTACATTTAGTAGAGGCCCTAGATGTGTCTTTTGGTGGTCTCGACTTTTCAGCCTCATTTCACCTCTTCACAGCCCTTAAGAAGTGAGTTTTTGGTCGTTTTTTCTAATTTTTGGAGTTTGTTCGTCGCATAACTCCTCTCCAAATTGAGCTGGGATGTTGAATTTAGGTATGTACATTCAGTATGGGCCCTAGATGTGCTTTTTGGAGGTTTAGAATTGTTGGCTCCTTTGAACCGTTCCTACCCGTAATGCGGAGCGATGCTTTTTTTCAATTCTTATGGTTGCACCATGTCACAAAAATCAGGCTAAAAAAGTATCACGAAGCGATATTTTTTTTTTTTACCCACCCTGAGGTCATTTTCTCGCGGCAGTGTTTCCAATATTGAAAAAATGACGATAGAAATATTATTATTTTATATAATATTTTTAAATTTAGTTAAATTCTAGATCATGGATTTAAAATAAAATGCAAAAATCATTTACAATCATCTTTCATCTCGAGTTTTTTGGTCAAAAACTTTAAATGGAAAACGTTTACTCTTTTTTTCACCCATTTAGACATTTTATTTTATTTTTTCCTGGCAAAATAAAGATTATACAATCATCCATTATCGCGAGTTTTTGATCAAAAAATTCAAATAAAAAATCAACAACTTTTTACTTATTCTATTTTTTAATTTTTTTAATTATTTATATTTTTGTTATTTTTTTTCAATTTCTTAATTTTTCTATTTCTTATATTTCAATTCTTCTATTAACATCCAAAGATGTCCATCATCATTAGATGACATTAGTGGACCGTCAACAGTGTGGCGTCATTATTTGACTGACATCAGTGGACAGATTTTTATGGCCTGGAATGACATCATTGGACTTATTTTATGAAGATTGATTTTATGATTTCAAGTTGAAATGTTGGGGAAAATTAGAGATGTTTGAAGTTGACTCGTCAAAACAGTGGATCCTGACTTTAAATCGATTTTATGATTTTGAGTTGATATGTCGTCATCCGTTGACCCGGCAACAGTTGACCTTGACTTTAGATTGACTTCATGATTTCAAGTTGAAATATTAAGGAAAATCAAAGAAAGATGACCCGTCAACAGTTGATCTTGACTTCGGATTGATTTTATGATTTTGAGTTGAAATGTCATCAGCTACGCTGTCAACAGTTCAGCTTGACCCCGAATTAATTTTAAGATTTTAAATTGAAGTGTCGAGAAAAATTAGTTGACCTTGACTCCGGTTGATTTTACCCAATTTCGCTGAAATATAGAAGAAAATTTTTTGAAGTCACAAGTACTGAACTGAAAAAAAAGAAAAAAAAAATTGTACCAATTACGTTTGAAATGTCAAAATTTACATTCTTCCGATGTTTACTCTTTGCGTGCAAAGTGTTCCAAGTATTTCTTTTTTTTTTTATTTTTTTCTATTTTTCAATTTTTTTAATGAGACATCCATATCAAAATTTTAACATAAAGTACAAAAGTCATTGATTTTTTTTGTTTTTTTCTGTTTTTAATTCTTTTGTTAACATCGAAAGATGTTTAATAGCGCATTTTGGAAAAAATTTCAACAGTTGACTGTCATCATAAAAATTTAGTTTTTTGGTCAGTTTCCTCATTTTTTGAGTTTGTTCCTCGCATAACTCTCTTTAAAAATCAGGGCAAAAAATTCTAAATAAACAGTTTTGCCTTTTTTGAACATAATTTTGTAATATTGTAATTATTGAAATGCAAAAAAAAAAATTCCATAAATTTTGTTAGTTTTCTGTGGTCTATTATTTTACATTAGTATTGAAATGATAATGTAAATTTTGATAATTTAATTTTCATCACTTTTTTTCACAACCTGCTTCAATTTTCAAAGGAATTGGTAACATTCAAACGTCCTGATAGATATGCTTCTTTACACATTGAAAAATTCATTCTTCTACGTATGTTCTTCCTCCCCCCTCCACCTTTGATAAATTTTTGGACGTTTGTAATAATAACTTTGAGTTTTTATATCCTACCATTCGTCCGCACGGATTCATCTGTGTACTTTAGTATATTGCGGTTTGGAAGATTTTTTTTATGCTCGAAAAAAAAAATTTCAGCAGTGATTGTTAGAATACATTAATTTTACGAAACCACGTTGCACCATAGCCCTTGGGTTTATTTTTCACCATACGCAATTTTGTCAATAGCCTTTGCTTTGTTTGTATCTGTAAAAAGTTTTTATCGCAATCGGAAAAAAAATTTGTAAATTTTTATTTTCAAAATTTTTTCAGTCGCCGATATTTACTTATCTCGAAAATTGATGGCACAATACACATAAAAACTACTGAAATGAAAATTTTCAAGTTTGCGTTCTGGTAGAAGTTTTGATTTGTTTTGAGATCAAAACAGAAATTTTAAAATGTTCTCTTTTCAACTTTCTTTTTTTTCGCATTATTTTTACTTTTTTTTTCTATTTGTTTTGCGTAATGTACGTAGAGTCTACCTACAAAGCTACTCCAGCGTTATTAAATATCTACTGCCTACGTGAATTTCGAATTGCGCTTTTTAAACGTCAATCTATTATCTTTCATTTGAAAGTAACTTTAACTTTAAAATCACCACCCACGTGCCAAAATATTTGAAAAAATATATATATATAATAATAAAACCAGCAACGCATAATACGCTAAAGCGAAGTTGAAGCTGAAGCTACCTGTTTTCATGTATTTTTCATTCTATTCTGATGTGTAGGTTTCATTTCAAATGTTTTCTGAGAATTGTCTCGTGTTTTTGCTGTAAATAAATCTTAAGTGATAATAAGCCTGAATTTATGAAGAAAATTAAGGCTATTATAGTACAGCGTAGCGTGTCAAAGGCCTGCTTCAAGAAGTGAGAAAAAATACGAATAGTTCATTTTACTATTTTTGGCTTTAAATATTTGATACATCTGAGTATTTTTTTCTAAGTAGCTCAAAATAAATTTGTTTGTTGATTCGATAATGAATAAAATTGTTCAAATTTGGCGGTGTAACGATTTTAATTTTTTGCCACAGCTGAGAAGGAGGAGGAGGAGGAGGAGGAGGAGGAGGAAGGCAAATGCTAATAAATAAAATTCATAGATAATTATTTTTGTAACATATTCAAAATAATTATGTTCGCGAAGTTTGAGGAAAAGAGAAAGCGAATTTTTTTCGATCTGTTTGACTTTAATAAGTTACTTTAACTTCAGCACAGTCGGTTCTATGTGTATAGAATATGCATTTTACAAGTCTGACTTTTTATCGTGGACCTACATTTACTAAACATTTGAATGAATACTCTGTGAATTGTTATAGGACTTTAAAATTTAAAAAATTGTCCAAAGCAAATATCAAGACCGATGGGAGAAATTTCAATTTCAGCGATAAGCAAGATTTTGTAAAATCTTCTTAACTTCTCTTTGTTGTTGGTAGAAAAAATTCAATTTCATTTAACATCCAAAATATAAAATCAAAACCTTATACGCTAGCTGAAGGGGGGGGGGGTGAATATCAATAAAAATTAATTTTGGATTCCTAGAAGATCAATAAGATCACTTTAGAGCAATGAGCATGTCAGATATTTATTTTAATTTTTCCCCTGGGAAACCAAAATGATTAACTCGACTCAGTACAGATGAAAACCGCTTAAATTCGGCAATTTAGCTTAGATTTGCAGTAAATTAAACATATATGAATGGGAATGATCTCGGGTCAAAATTCAGTTACGTTCAAATTTGGGGGGAGGGGGTGCTGAAGAGCAAATACCACAAAAATGGATTGTTTTCAAGCCAAATGATAGAGAATCAAAAGTTGTGTTATGTATCCAAAAATCAGCCTCCTAGCTCAGTTAGGAGAGAAATATGAAAATTTTCCTTATTTTGAACTTGAAAATTGACTATGTATCACTTATCTATTTATGTGCCTTTTGAGGCGTTTGACTTCTTAGCCCGATAGCAATCCCTTGCAGACCCTAAATAAGGTGTTTTGGACAATTTTTTAAAATAATTTTTCAAGTTTTTTCTTCTCATATCTCCCACGCAAATTGAGCCAAGATATTGAAATTTGTTAAGTGGGTTTAGTTGGTGTCCTAGATGATGTGCCTCTCGTGGGTTTCAGCTATTCAGTCCGAAACCTACACGTGCCTTTACCACAGGTCAAGAAACAACATCGCAGAACGCTTTCTTTTTTTACTTCATAAGTGGAAAATTCGAGTACCTCCTTGGTTCTATGTTCATTCCCCCCTCTCTCCCCCTCTAGAAAATCGAATTTTTAGCCTGATTTTCTATGTCATATTATCAACGAAAACCAGGCCATTGCGGTCTATCAACCTATGGCGAATGAGCAGGGAATATCAACGAAATCCGTTTCGGTACCTAGACGACCTTTACAATCATTTTTGGCTACGTCAGGCTTTTAATTTAATTCTTCCCCCAAAACTAAAAATCATTTGCTCGGCTCGATATCGACAAAAATCAATAAAATTTGGGAAATAGGTTTAGATTGGTGGCAAATTTGATATTCTGGAGTGAGGTTGACTTTGGGTGAAAATTCAGTTATGCCCAAATAAGGAGGGGAGGAGTGCTGAGAGGCTAAAATTGAAAAAAAAATCATTTTTCAGGCAATTGATAGACAAGTCGAAGTTGTGTTACATATCCAAAAATCAGCTTCCTGGGTCAATTAGGAGAGGAGATATGAGAGGGTTTCTTCTTTTTTGGCCTTGAAAAAAGAGTCCTTCCTCCCGTATCTCCCCACCAAATTGAGCTAAGAAGTTGAAATTTGGTACGCATACTTTGTAGGAGAGGGCCTATAAATATGCCTTTTAAGAGTTTCAACTTTTCAAACCAATTGCTCCCCCTTACAGCGCCGAAATACGTATCTTCTTTGAGGGGGGGGGGAGCTTAAGCTTGTTCTTCATATAACTCCCCTCCCCCTCCCCAATTGAGCTAGGAAGCTGAAATTTGATATGTACATTTGGTAGGAGCTGTACATGTGTGTTGTAGGAGTTTCGACTTTTCAAACCCATTGCCTCCTCTTACAGCCTTAAAATATGTTTGAGGGGGATTTAGTGTAGGTTTTGCATGTGTTTTTTGGGTGTTTCTGCTATTCATTTCAATATCTACCTGTGTACCTTTACCCCTGTATCGTCGCAACGCAATGTTTTTTTTTTTGTTTTTTAATACATTATCTGGGCTTGAATAAATATCTCAGTTGGATATAAAGAAAACCAAATGGTCAAAATGAGACATCTTCTATCTTTAACCGTGCTCATTTCAATAATTATACTGCACTTTAGCACAGTCTGCTCTTCTAGTACCTATAAGTTACTTCAACGAGTCTTTTGTTTTTTTTTTTTTTTTTATAAATTCTCGTTAATTAATTCGTGCGATGTCATTGCTTTAATCCAAACTGCATTCCAACTTTTAGTTTTTAATATTTTTTTTTTTCTCTCAGGTGTAGATTATTACTTCGTCTTCAGAAACTGAAACATTGTATCATTTGATTTCCATAAACTAACAGTTACAAAACTTTACAGTTGGCAAATATGCAAATATTTGGTAATTCTCATTCAAACTTAACCCGCATTTATAATTACTTACGTTTTAATTTAAATAGATAAATGAAAAACTTCGTCGACATAAGGATATCGTAATTATTATTATCATTTTTTTGTTTTTTTTTTTTTTTTTTCATATAGATACAAGTACCTACATAGTATATCGGTGTAATTTTCAGCGTGCATTTTATTTTCACACTTGAAAACGCCCGTCGCGTCGACTTGTGAAGCGTAAAAAAAAAAAAATCCACCTATAAAGCGTGTAAAAATATCATACATTAAATTAATCAATCATCTAAACTTCGTTAATTAAAAAGAATACGTGTTAACGCGAACGAAGAGTTGACATTATACGCGAGATGCGTTACGCTGCGTTCGCGGTAATTACTAAATAATTTGGGAGACTGGCATAGCATAGCATAGCATAGCATAGCATAGCGTGGTAAGGCAATGTGGCGCGGCGCCACCGTCGACATTTTCAAAACATCGAGTGATGCATAAAACGTTCAATTAAAAGCTTTCATCTCGTTCGTATTTACTACGTAGACTATGCGTATTATACGTATTGTGTTTATAGTTCGAGTACCGATACGAGTACGTATAACAGCAGCCGTTACGTTGCCGCGTCGTTTGAATTATCATCTTGGGAGAAAAACACGTGCGTGTGAAATTCGATAAATCAAACAATATTTTCAAATTTACCGACATTTCTTACCTATCGTGTCTGCGTGTCTCTTAGATCCGCCGCGTCGCCTCACCACTCGAACGAAATATTCGCAATACTTACGCGTCGTATACGTAACGTAAGCGCCCACACAGTATACAACCACACACACATACACACGAAACGCAAAACGTTATTTAGGTAAATCAAATAAGCTTTTCCGGCGAAGATTTTCCACAGGGTAACGGCTCGCAATAAGTTTTATTTCGCTAAAGGCCGATTTTGCGCTGAACACATTCCATTACTCGGTTACCATATATACGTAGATTACGTACCTAGACCTGATACGTACGCGTTAACCTTGTAACTCCACACGTAGATTTGCCATATTTTAATATTAATAAAAATAAGAATACACTTCGGCGAAAAAAAAAAGAAAAGCCGTACAAAATTTTCTCCAACCAACCAACCATAACACCGAAAAATGGAAAATGCCCCGAAACGAAAACACTTGTATTCGCATTTTATAAGATTAAACTGTCCCGTTAAATTACGTATGGTTTTAGAAACTGATTTAGCTCTTGCATAATTTTACATATATACATATCGGTGAAATAACCGTACGGTTCCTTTTTTTCTTATTATTATTATTATTTGTACTGTAGAAAGGCAGCCTTATGCGTATGATATGTGCTTGTGTCTTTCGAATTGATGTGTACTGCAAAGAAGAATGTGTAAAAATAATTTAATTATTTTCGCATGTGATTGATTCGAATGAGATGTGAAATGATGAAACTTTTAGGGCAGTGAGATTAGCACTAAATAACAGACTAATTTGTGGCCAAAACTTTTCTCACACGATTACAGCACATAACCCCCCCCCACCCCTAAACAACATATTTGAAATCGGAGTGGTGCACTTTCTCTAGGAATCCACATCTTTGCTCCTTAAACCTTGAACAGTATTAGGGGTACAGGTACGTATTTAAGGGCATATCTAAAACGATATGAAAAAGAAAAAGCATACCTTTGCGATGCTTTTTCGGTTTGATTTCCCTAACATGTTACAATTATGAGATTGCGATGCTTTTTTTCCTAATCAGCATTGAGGGTAGGAATGGTTCTGGGAGGGGAGGGAGGCTTGTCGAAACCCCCAAAATACACATCTAGGGTTTTTACTGATTATACATACCTAATTTCAACTTCCTAGCCCAATTTGGAGGGAAGTTGTGCGAGGAACAAACTCAAAAAATAGGAAAAATCAACTAAAGAACCACATATTTGGAGGTGTGAGGGGGTCGTAATGGGACCGAATAGTCGGCATCCCCAAAAGGTACATCTAGGATCCTTACTAAATCTACATACCAAATTTCAGCTTCCTAGCTCAATTTGGTGGGAAGATAGGGGTAGAACACCACTTTTTTCAAGGTCAAAAATGAAAAAACCCCTCATGTCTCCCCTCCAAACTGACCTAGGAGGCTGATTTTTGGATATGTTGTGCAGTTTTTAATTTCCTATCAATTGATACAAAAAATGACAATTTTTGCGTTTTTGACCCCTCGGCACCCCCTCCCACAATATGGAGCATAATTGGATTTTGATCCAAGGTCATCCCCACTCATATGTATATAATCCGCCGCAAAATTGAGCCGATTGGCCGAATTGGAGCGGGTTTTGTCGGGATCAAGCGGAGTAAAAAAGTAAAAAATTAAAATATATGTACAGTATGTTAGCTAATGTTGTTACCAGTTATATGGGGTTTTGGCGTAATTCGC
>FIZR01001216.1:0-43969 GCA_900060175.1 Ferrisia virgata | reverse complement strand
GGGAGCACTTGTGTCTGATTTTGATGCAAGTGTGTTTGAGGGCAACATTCGAAAATTTAATCCAGTTTCATCACAGTTGTATATTTGTTCAGCCACTAAATTTTTTTTTATTATTATTGCGTTCAGCCTGCGTTTAAAAGCTTGAAATTCTTCAATTTGAGTTTGTGCGCTTAATTTTTCTCCACAAATGGCCAATTTTTGAATTCCATACAGTCTCTTCCCATTGACTGAGCCAACCATCATTCACAGTAAATTTTTCCTCCGAAAGTACATCGTTTTGTTTCAATTTGTTGTAGAACAATAACGCCTTTTCCCTCAAGACCGGACCACTAATAGGAATTCCCTTTTCTCTATTTTGTATGAACCATGAATACAGAGCTTCACTTACGTCTTCATGTTCACTTTTTTTCATAGTTTTCCTTTTTGGAACTTTTTTTTTTGGTACAGATGGACCAGCGGTATGAGTTAGGTACCATTTTTCAATTTCATTGCGGTTTTTTTTCCAGTCACTCACTGTACTTTTACCTACGTCAAAACGCGATGCTATATTAATCATTGACTCACTGCTATCCAATTGTTGTAAAGCTTTGAATTTGTCTTCAATTGAAATCATTACTTTCTTCCGTTTTGCACTCATGTTTACTAAAATAAAATATAATTTCTATAAGCTGATGCAAACACTCCAAAAAACCCACATCGTATAACCAACTGGGTATTTAATACATAAATACGTAGCACAGTTTAGCAAGAATAAGAGAGCTGGGATTGAAAGAGATAAGAAGTGTACGGTGATTCCCTTGGCGCCACACAGCCCCAAACACGTCACAACATATCTGTAATGTGTTGTGCTACGTAATCACAAATGCATGCGGATTTTTTTCGGATAATCGAAAAATCCGGATATGAGGGAGAATATGTTGCATTTGATATTTACGTACAAAAGAGAAGAATAAACTGAAAATCAACGTGACAAAAAGTACGTTACAAAACCAGTGTTACCACTGAAACAAAATACGAATAAGTCAACATTTTTATGAGCTATTTGATGTTTGGTATTGAAGCTGATTAATCCTATCAGCGAAATATACCATTGTACAGTACGTTGGTTGAGACTTGGCTATGCTGCTATAACTACATCTATGTATAGGTATACAGCTTCGTATGTACCAGATATACGGTATCTGCATATTCAGCATCGATAATACTTGATGATTTCCTGGTATAAGGCGATAAACCTGTATTGTTTCCAAGTTCAAACTTGTAGATTGGGATGAACGAGAGTAACGAACGCGTAACGTTTCCATATCCTTATACAACAATCTAAAGGATACTATAAGTATATATATATTTGTTTGTATGTATGTATGTGTGTGTGTGTGTGTGTGTGTGTGTGTTATGCATTCTGACCATTTCATAACGGTCCAACGAATTCGCGCTATCTGCGTTTTGCGTCGCGTCCGATGTGGCAGGAGGAGCTGGCCGGCGCGACTCCTCCAACTGCTTCTCATCGTATCGGTATCGTCGTCGTTCGGCTCATTCAACAATCTGTGAAATCCCAGTCCCACTTTGAAGTCTAATTATACGACCATAATATAGCATATAGGTATATGTACTAGGTAAGCTATACACCGTAGTGTAGTAGTATATTTCCATTCCAGCGATTTAATGTGCTTTGTTTTAGCAAGCTGCGAGAATCCGATATCGTACAATACAAGATAAAGCTAACAGTAAGGGGATTGCCGCTATATTGACAGATGCCTGCTTTCTGCCTTCGTTCGTCGACAATGACGACGAAAATGAACGAGCGATGAAATATCTACTCTACGTGTACGAGTATTGTTGCGAATCGTTCGTTGCTTGTTTGCTACAAATGAAATTTCGACAACTGTCGTAAACTTTGGCTGACTCGTTGTTTCATGTAGCGTGAGATTTTATGAACCGTTTCTTTGCTCGTATATGAGAGCGCCTACGATTTAAGTGTACTGTAAGCCTACGTATACGTATACGTATGTATGTGTGTTATGTGTATCTGTTTCTATATATGTAGGTATATGGCGCGAATAATCGAACCGTTTAGTGTTCATTCATAAAATCGCACGAGTTTGCTAAATTAAGAACGTACTAATGTATTGTACTGTGTTTGTATGTAGGCAGGAGTTTGTGCGTAGTGTGAATGGCGCCAGTGCGTTCGAATCGAGAATTAACTCTTGCAAGTATAATTATCACGTTGCTGTGTACTCCCACCCAACCCTGTAGTATTTTTTTTTCTTTCGTGTAGAAAATCGTTACGCTACCGTGGAGTTGTTTTAGAATCAGAATACGATAAAGTATGTTAACTTGGTTCAATGTTAACTGTAATAGAGCCTGTTTTCTATTTCGAATTCGGTGAAAGATTGACTCAGCTCGTGTTTACGAGTGATATCGAAATACGAGTACCAAGTATACGCTGTATATAGGTAATTTAATTAAGACTGATGCTTTGTGTAAAAAAATCGTGCTCGTAGAAGCCAAATAATGTTGGTCTGTACGCTAAATAGAGTCTCCGTAGTCTTTTTATTTATTTATTTTTGCGAGTACCAAGTACTCATGTGTTGGGTAAATCAGTGATATGAATCACTAGTGATAGCTCATTTTTGATTTTTTTCTCCAAAGTAGTAGTGATAACGAAAGAGCGATAATCCTTAGCCTCATTTTTGTAGCGAAAGAGCCTCTAGAATGTTTTCAAGTTAGAAAGGATATATGGTGTTACTGTTTTAGTAGAAAGCGGCTTGTTATTGGAAAAAGGTTTTTCAGTCTGATATAACTCCCGACACATTCATTAATCTTCTGAAAATTCTATCTACGGAAAAAATAGATACCAGATTCAGAATCAACGTCGTCCAAAACCGCGATTTCGATATACATGATGACGTGTTATCAGTTTTCGATCGCAAGTATCATTTATACACCCCCTCCACCCCTATATCTCATACTACTTGTATTATTTTTAGGATTTTGATTGTTGTAAATATCGATAAAAATATTATTGCTACAAGTTTACTTTGATTTATTTTTCTCGCAAAAATATCAATTTGATATCAAATTTGGGTAGAAGGGTTGAGGGCTGTTTGAGCGAGGGAGTTGAAAAAATGATAAAAATCCTTTATGTATATCGATTTCAAGGTTTTAGAATGCGCTGAGTTCAAAAATATCGTCTATTTAACGATTAAGAACACACAGAGGATAAAAATATGCTCATGAGGTTGGTTTTGAAGCCTTATTTTATCAATAAATGATGCATCTTCATTGCTGTGACCGCTTCCATTGTAGCTTTGGATGTAGAATTGACAAATGCGCGGTGGACGTGTCTTTTGAAAATTTAATTTTTATTTCTTTTGTCATCGCTTGGTAAAGTTTCAAAATCGATGGTATTCTTTTGAAGTAAAAAAAAAAAAATGTACCAGGCCATATTATGGTCTATTTTGATAATTTTTATTCGCACAAAATGTAGGCTAAGTAGGTAGGTAGGTAGATACTCGTACAAGGAATATTACTACGTGCAATTCATCATAAGATACACACGGTTAGGTTTCGAAATGACACTGTACATAACACCCAGCAAAGGGGGCAACATTTTTGAGAAAACTGCTTTTTCATATATTAAAAAAAAATTATTTGAAGTTTCATGAAGAAAAATGGAAGTTTTCGATGGTTTTGATTTGAAACCTTGTGAAAAACATAGTTCTTGTGTACAAAAAAAGAAATGGATATGTGTGGGTGTGTTTGGCGGCAGTATGTGTCAGAATTGTTTCAGGGAAGGTATAACCTCCCCTTTGTACCGCCTGTGGCTAAGATGCAATCTAACTTGATAGGTTCCTGTATCGCCTCAGCGGGAAGTAAGAAAAAAACTTTAAGTAAGACAATCATCCCATGTTATAATAACTCAAATCTGATTTTATGTCTTTTGATTTTACTAAAAATTGTTTTATGAGCTCCTTTCTCCGTTCAGTGGTCTTGGGAAGGAGGTACCGTCATTTCAATCCTAATTTTCCAGGGGAGGGGTGGTCCTTTAAATTTTCGAACAATGTCGGTGTTTTGTCGAAACGTTCAACTTTGTAGATTTATATTTTGGGAATGGTTGGACCTGAAATGAGTATTTTTACGTAGTCTTATAGAAAACTGATAGCAGATTTAAAATCGACGATTAAAGTTTTGAAAGCTCAAAGTCGAACTTTTGGTATGAAAGCTCAACTTTTGATGATATGCACAAAGTTTTAAAGCTTTCATTTAAAAATTAAAAAAAAAACAGAATTCATGAATACACCATTTGTGTTTGTTCTAATCAGTTAATTTTCAAAATGGAATCTCAACTCTCCGTTGGAGGTGGGGGGATGGGGGGGGGGGGGGAAAAGAGTCTTAATTTGGGCAAAATTCAAAATTTGTGAAAAAAAGTGGCGTTTTAATTTTTACAAATTCGAAGACGCTGAGTTCGAATATCAACTTATTTTTTTGATCCGGTCCCTTTGAACGGGCTTTCGCCCTACCCTCCATATTGTCAAAATTTTATTACTTATTTGAAGTCGTTGAGTTTGATTATTCAGCTATTTCTTAGCACTCTAGTCACCAAAAAAAATGGAAAATTTATGCGACTCTCCTATACTTACATTCTTCAAATTTTTGGTAATTTGGTGATTAGTGTGGAGCACAAAGTAGCCGGGTCAAGAAAGTGAATTGAATAGTTAATATTCTATCTTAGTAGGGTCGAATTAGCTGGATTAGATTTTTCGGAGGCTTTTTTAATCATTTTTCTATTATTTTTTTTTATTTTTTTTAATTTTTTTGCAGAGTAGGAAGGTATTGAAGAGACGTATTCTAGAAATAAGAGAATATTTAGATTAATGAAGATTGATCCGTCGCTTCACTTTTTATAATTTTGACCAAAAATTGAGGAGTTTTTTGCCTTCTAGGTGTATTGAAATTCCATTTTGAAAATTGATTGATTGAAACAAAGGTAATAAGGACACTCCGTAGTAATTTTTTAAACGTGAGCTTTCAATCTTTGTGCTCGTAGTGAGGAACTATACTTACTGTATAGTGTCTGAAAGGAAATCGAGGATATCCTCTAAAATGAAGAATGGTCGAAACATTAGATTCAGGTTCAATATTGACTGATGGCGAAGTTAACGAGCTGAGTTGATGAGACCTTCAGACAAGAATGTAGTCTACTGGACTTAGAGGTACCTTGCCCTCAACAGAAAATTGTTACCAGTTTTAAAACCAAAACTATTGAAACCTATACTACTCTTCGCAAAAATTCGAGAAATGTTTTTTTATTTTATTATAATGTTAAAAAATCGTACTTGTTTAAAATTTTTCCCTCCTTTATTATTTTCATTTGATTTATTTTTAAAATCTGAAGTGTGGGAAAACTAGTCTTTCTATGGTCCATCCTATTACTTGAAAAGAAATTGCCCCTTGTGTTGAAAAATTTCTGGGTACGTCATCGGTACTGCCTCCGGGTTAAGGGTATGATGTTGAAATTTAATACTGATTCGGGTGAAGGTATAAGCATGGATATTACCTTAAACTTGAATTTTTAGCTCGTCTAAAATTTATATAAGTATAGAAAAAACTAGAAAGGTGATCGATGTTTGGAAAATCAAGAACTGAATAGAAAATCCGTAAATTAGCATCGTTCAAAATGGTGAAAAAAATCAAGCTTTGACTTTCATCATCTTGAGGAGTCAATTTTGAGTTACCTGGGTCTTAGGTGAATGTTAAAACGTGTAAAACCGATACAGCTGATACACCACCGGTGCATATGGTTGCCTATCGAAACAGACTATCAAATTTTTGTTCAGCGGATTAAATTAGGTATCTGGATGATAAATCGGTACCTATTACCAAAATAGGTACCAATTAATCCTAAATTCATATAATTTTAAAAAATCAAACATAAAATTCAAAATTTACATAAAGTAGGTAATCTGAACCGTGTGATTATCATTTTCCTCGATTTGTTCATCGAGAAAAATTTTGAAAATTGTGTACAGGATATTGAACTAATATTACCCCTCAACCTGAATATTATAATTATGTGAAGAATCGTATCTTTTATCATTTTTTTTTCCGGCCCTAATATGGATAAAAGTTTTTAATAGCTGATGAAGTCATCGATGATTTTTGTCCCTCATCTCATACATAATGCGTTTGCTGTACACTACGAAGACAGGTCTCATCAACCATCATTTATCGTACATCATGAAGTCATCAATAAGTCTATACGAGACGTGAACTATGGAACGTTGAAATTGGCGGAATTCTATAAATATCGATTACGACGGCCTTGTTCTCTCGCATATACCAGTGGCAGCGTATTCGATTGCAACCAAAATTAATCGATCCGTTCGTTCATTTCTATTCTAAATTCAACAACTCGTGCCGTCCCGACGCGACGCGACGTCTCAATTAAAAGTATTATTTCATATAATGACTGTTGCGTTTTGTAATTACTCCTGGTTTTATATCATCTTTTCTCTCAACATTTAACGTTGTACTGCATAATTTTATGATACACGTGGCTCTTTATAAGTATATAATATATAAGCAAACCGATCGATATAGCTCCTTTATGATTTTTTACTCCTCTTTTCTTCCACTTTTACGTACATTTACTTTTACTCTTTTTTTTTTTTTTTTTTTTTTTTTTTTTTTTTTAACGACGCCAAAAATTATTTAATCTTTTGTTCGAAGCTGTATCTGTGTGTTTCGAAACAGTTATTAAAACGTAAAAAGAAAAGTGTGGGAATTTATCAAGCCGAAAATTGTACCGTAGCGTACGTTAAAGAAGACGATGTAAGGTTGGCTGAAGTGTAGAGGTGCTGTGTGGTATACACAAAGCACTAATCTTTCATAAAGTTGAACAAATAAGATGAATTTTGAAGTTTTGAACGAGCAGGACGCGACGCGACGCTCCGACGATGCGTCGATTTGTGTTACCTATGTGGGGTACTACTTACATATATATACGTATACATATATACCCATAGCTGCGACCTTAAGCTTGGGTTTTCGTATTGTAGAAGAGGACTATACATGTAGGCAGGTAGTAGGTACATTTGTGGCGATTTCCTTTCCTCTATTCTGCTCTCTTGTTGATAAAAGTTGTTGTGTTGTGAGCCTTTGCGTGTGCAAGATTTCTCGTCTTACTACTTTTTTTGGGTAATCAGCGTTTGCGTGTTTTTTTTTTTTTTTTTTTTTTTTTTGAATGAGAAGAAAGTTGCAATTGAACGAGTATTGATTGTCGAAAGGAATATGAACGTAGAAAAATATGGCTGACGATTTGATGTAAGACTCGAGCGAGTGTAATGAACTATGCAAGTGAGCATTCGTTTGGGCCGAATTTTGATTTTTTGGAAATCTGTTAATGGTGTCGGAGGTTACAATAGTTGCGAAATGACCTCAAAATTATGTAGTAAATAATTCAGTTTTATAACTCAATTTTTTTAAACTTGTAAAATTGATTCAAAGTTCGGTACAATTTTCAAAAATTTTCAAAAAATCGAAATAAATACTACTCGTTTATTTTTTCAGAAGTTTTTAAAAAATATCACTTTTTGCGTTTTTTTTTTTTTTCAATTTTTTGATAAACTATGAAGGAAATTTTATTTGAGAAATGACCTAAAATGGATGTTGTACATCAAATTTAGATGCTTAAGCGCAATATTTCAGTTTCATCTCCATTGGATACTTTTTCAAGCGTGTTAAAAATTTTTTTTTCTTTTTTTTTCAAGGATTTTTTTTGCAACGTGAAAATTTTTTTCAGTCAATTCATAATGAAATGGGCCAAGTACACTTACCTACGTTTACTTGAGGCCAGTTTTAATCGCTTGTACCCTTTTCAGGGGTTCTTAATATGAATTTACTTTCCAGATCTGACTTCCTCGTGATTCAAATTGACCTTGAAATTATTAAAAATTGAAAAAAAAATGTCAGCACAGAAAAGTTGTATTAAGAAAGTAACTTGATACTCGATCTTAGCGGTGCTCAATTAGTAAGAATCGATATGCTACACGTCATTTTAATTATTATTCACTATTTTTTCCATTTTTAAGGTGACTAGGGGAGGGGGAATAGGGGGACGGACCCAAAAAAATAGGTGAATATTCATACCCAGCGACCTCAAATTAGTAACAATCGATGTGTCAATTTTTGAATTTTTTTGAATTTTGACCATATTGAGGGGGCTAGTACGGGCTTTTAGAAGGGTCGGGTCAGAAAATAAGCCGGTAATCAAACTCAGCGTCATGAAATTAGTAGAAATCCATATGTGACTTTACTTTTACCACTTTTTTGAATTTTGACTAAAATTGAGAATCCTTGTAGACCCCTCCCCCCTTCCCGGGGATGTTGAGATCCCATTTTGTAAATTAATTAATTAAAACCAACAAAGTTCTATTCCTGGTAATTTTCAATCCTTATATTCATCATGAAAAGTCGAACTTCTATCTCAAAAGTTCTAATTTGAGCTTTCAAAATTTTGAACATCAATTTTGAATCCCTGTTGAATTACCAACAAAACCACACATACAGATTTATTTTATGTGTAATCAATCTTGAAATATGAGCCTTCAATGTTTAGCTGTTTGACAAAAAATCGCGATTATTCGTAAATTGTAAGGGCTACTACACCCCCTCCCTCCATTCATGAATGGTTAAGGCCAAAATGGGAGTGATTTTTTTCACTAGACCACCGAGTGGAACTCGAAAAAAAAATACGAGCGTAATCGAAACACTCGAGTTACTTTTTGGGTCATTTGACTTGCAATGAGCCAATAGGTATTCCAACACCCAAAAACAGGGTGTAAATGGTTCAAAAAAATTTCTTTTCTGCGTCTGAAATAGATAAAATGTGCTCCCTTTGATAACTTTTTTTGGAAATACATTTTTAAAATTTTTGACGTAGGCTACATACAGGGGGATAAGCATAGGTGAATTTATCCCATCGAAATACATAGCTGGCCATAGTTTTGGATCCCCAACTCTACTGGTTTTCAAGGGGAGAGTTCATAAGTGCCACGGTCAAAATTGAAAACATTTGCAATGGGGGGGGGGTGTGGCTTGAACAGCGTTATGCACATTATGCAGGAAAAATATGAAAATGCCGAAATTTTTTCGTACTCAGTATGATCGCAGATTTTAAGAGTGGAAAATCGTAGTAGAGAAGCAAACTCCCGTGGGAGCACGTCCGTGACCCTTGCAACACCCCCTCGTTACCATTTTTTGACTGCAGGTACGTTCGTGATAATTGTGTGGTTTTCGCATAAATCGAATTCTCTAAACACGAATATGAATTCCAATTTTCAGTTGGACTCTTGTTAGTACGGTATTCTGAAGTTGAGGTGGAGCCTCCCCCGCCCCCAGAATTAGGTACTTGTAAGGATCCAACTGGAAATTTGAATTGATATTCGGATTCATACGAAAACTGCATCAATATTATGAACTCATTAACGTGCCAATAAACTCTCAACAGGGAAGAGAGGTATTGCTATGGTCCATTTGAGGCCTACGCAGGAGTTCTTAATTATACTGAACTAAATTTTTGAAAAAGAATATATGTGATAGGGGGGTCAAGTACACATCTAAAAAACACAATTTTAAAAATTATACCAAACCAGTATCCTAAAAAAGTGAATATCATTTTGGGGGTAAATTATGGGGAAGGAGATGTTGATTTTTTTTTCGGAAACGCCTCTCATATAGATCTATAAAACATTATAAAAAATTACACAATCCATCAATTGGAACTTGCAAAAAAAAATCATGAATGTTTTTCAAAAAAAGGACCCTCTCGAAAATCAATGTGGTTTGGGGTACAAAACATTGATCCGGTATATATCTCTTACCACTTTTTTGTACCACTGCAATTTCAGGTGTGGGTGGCAAAATTGAAATATTACATTCAATCATTTAAAATTAATGTCTCGAATCCCTTCATGTGAGAACGTTTCAAAAAAAATTTCCTTGATAGTTTTTTTTAAAAAATCGCAAAAAACCTCAAAAAGTAACATTTTTTAAAAAACCTCCAAAAAAAGTGAAATGATGAAAATTTGACATCAATGATAATTATCGGTATACATATGTGTAATAATTCCATTTTAATAAACCATCTCTAGAAATTGTTTTTTTCAATTTTTGAAAACTGTAGCCAACTTTCGAGTCAGTTTTGCAAGTTTAAAAAAATCGAGTTAAAAAGTCAGAATTTTTATCACATCATTTTGAGGTAAATTTGCAATTATTGTGACCCCCGCCGCCTGCAGATTTCCACAAAAAAAGCAAAATCCGACCCACCCTAGCTACACGCTGCCAATGAAAAAAAAATATATAGCCCAGATTTGACATTTCAAAACCAGTGTAATGACGTTAACGATACATTGGTTCGTTGTGTTTAATTAATCGGTCACATGGTTTGGGAATTATTCGCTCACTATACACAAAACGAAAACCCTACAGCGTGAAAAAGAATCCCTGAAGGGTACGTTAAAATGTCATCTAAGAACATTATATTAGTCTTAATGGTATATAAGTTTAATAAATTTTTACTCGGATTGCTCTGCTACGTTCTGTATTATGTTCGTGTACTAAGCAGTTTTCCTATACGTAAAATATATGTTACTATACTAATAAAAAAATTTATACCACTTGTCCCGTACGCTGGATACGCGATACGTATAAAAATTATCGTTTTTCTGCAAATAAACTCGAACTGTATGGACCAGATGCCTAAATTAGCATTTTTTGACGATAAAAATTCGCCGAACGGTTGTCAAAATATCGATATTATGTAGTGATTTCTTTAATTTCGTCGGCGGAGCAGATTTTTTTTTTTCTTTTTGTTTTTTGTTTTTTTTTTTTGTTTTTTTTCAACGAGGAATACATTAGTCGTAAAGGTATGTATGTGGGGAGTAGGGAGTAGGGACCTACTTGTAGCGATTTGAAAGGAGCTTTTCTATCCGAACGTTGTATACGACACGATTGAAATTTATTAAATAATAAAATCATCGAGTGACGTAATAATTTTACGCCATACGCCATTCGTTGGTATTGGTAATGAAATTTTTTTTTTTCTCTGTAGTAAATCTAAATGTACGAATAACACATACGTAGGTACTATATAGGTATACTAGGTAGGTACCTTACCTACCTATATAAACGGATGCTCGTTCGCGTAAATGGCTTTTTATACGTTTCTTTTATTCGTCTCTCAAATAACAATTCGGTGTAATATTTCGAACCGGAGCCGGAGAGAGAAAAAAACCACGTCAATCAATATATCGCGCGTATAACGACAATAACAAAATATCAGAAATACCGATCCGACGTTTTTTTTTTTTTTTTTTCAAATTCGACTCTTGCTGAAATACATGACTAATGATGAGTTCGGTTTTTAGTGTACGTATGTATGAAATTTTCGTATTTTTCAAAGAGGCGAATTTCACGTAGTACCAAGGGAGTTGTCGATGACTGAGCGTAAATTGACGGAAAGGTTTGTTAATGAGATTGAGATGAATTTTAATTCATTTTTTTCTCTCGGATTTTTTTTTTTCTTCAGTCTGTGATGAATTTACTTTGGTTGGGATGTCGATTCAAATTTTCGATATAATTTTGTTTTTTCTTTTTTGTAATCGTATAGTTGAGAAAAGATTAATGAAGTTGTACATGGTGAAAAGAAATATTAATCTAAGCCAAACGTCTTTTTATTCTTCATAATCAAACGTATTCTTTACGTACCTAGACCTACTACCTACCTTACCTAGTATTTCCTATGCAGAATATATTATCTTTAGGTGCGCGTTGTTCGTTTCTTTATAAATTCGAAACGACCCAGACCTTTGAAAAGAGTATCGAAGACGAGAAAGATAAAAAAAAAAAAAAAAAAAAAAAAAAAAAAAAAAAGAAAACGTTCGACCAATAAGGTAATACATAATAAAAAGTAATAGATTTTTTTCCAATTTTCCCGCACTCCCACGTCTCGTCTCCACCCTCGAGAGATTTTTTTCATCATGTAGGTCTACCTACTACTCGATGTACATACGATGGCAGTGGACTGCGGACAACTGGACATATACAGGACACGTGTGTTGTCATATGGAAAACTAATCGTGTCTTGTGCGCCGTAGTCGTGGTCGTAGTCTTCGAGTTACGAGTTTATATATTTATAAAGCTGCTCAAAAGAAAGGATTTTGTTTTCGCGTCCTCCTTGTATGTCGATAAGATGTTGAAATTTGTGATTATAAATCGAACTACATGTATATTCGACCCTCGTGTGCTATAGGTTGAAACACGCCTCGCAAAATATTCCAGTTCGATTGCCACGTGTAGAGAGCAAGTTTTTTTTTGTTTTTTGTTTTAAGAATTCGACGTATTTTTTAATTTAAAATAAGTAGGGTACATTTATGGAACGTACGAAGATTGAAACTTTTTTTGGCGGTATAATTTCCTGCAGTTAGACTGTAGGTATTATGAGACGAAGATGACCGATGAAAAATAATATTTTAAAGTACATTACTATTGCTGTATTTTGAAATATACTTAAGTATGCAGATACCTTACTACAAGGTGTGTCTCAATCTCATGTCTTATACCTAGTTCCTGCTTCGTATTTTGATCGATTGGAATTTTGTGTATGTTTATGTATGTTGAATTTGGAATTTTCTATTTCCGTCATTCGTTTCATTTTTGCACATTCATCGTTTGAAAATTTACAATTATGGCAAATGCAATATTTTTTTATAATTGCGTTTGCGTGTGAATGTGCAATTTGAGTGATGTGATTTTTCGTACGTTCAAGTACAGTCGAAAAGAATTGGTGATATTTACATCAGCAAATGATCAAAATGCTGAAACTTACTAAAAATGGATCCGTAAAGGTTGATTAAAATATCACGAAATGCAATAAATGGGAGGTACTAAATTTGATGTATTCCATTATGGGCGCATTCCACGTCAGGACGATCCAATAAGTAACTTGGGACTTACAATTTCCATAAAAAATTTTTGCGAGCTTTACTCGGTGACTTATAGTGGAAAAATCAGCTCCATTTCGGCTGTAAACTGAATAGAAAGGGCGGAGAGGGGGGGTGGCCCTTACAATTTTCGAACAACCGCAATTTTTCGCCATGCAGCTAAACTATGAACATTTTTAGACTAATTTGAAGACGCTGAGTTTGATTATCGATTTATTTCTTCGAGCTGACTCCTTTAAACACTCATATTAGCTTCCCTCAATAAAGTCAAAACTCTAAGAAATTGACATATCGATTGTTACTAATTTGAGGTCACTGAGCGTGAATATTCACTTATTTTTTGAATCTGTCCTGCAAGTGACCCCCCTACTCACCACACTATTTCACGAGCGAAAAACATGGTGAAAATAAGTTCCTTCGAGTTCAAGATGTTCCCCTATTTCTAAAATTCGTTAAAAAGTATCGAAATTTGTGAACAAAAATCATCGAAAATCGGTGAAAATTGGCAGAAATGCGTAAAAACTGCACACAATTTATAAAAAAGCAACAAAAATTTGACCAGAAATATGAAAAAAATTATTGAAAATTTTCACAAATTTGGTAAAAATTTGACAAAAACGTCAAAAAAAAGTCGAAAAATTTGTGAAAAATCACTGATAGCATCAAAAAAATTGTTAAAATTTATCAAAAATGTCTCAAAAGTTACAAAAACATGTTAAAAATTAGCTGAAAATTCAACTAAAATATGATGAAAATCTTTCAAAATTAACGTAAATTGAGTAAAAAATTGCCAAAAATGCGTGAAAATTGACTGAAAATATGAAAAAAATCGTTCAAAATCAATGAAAAATCGGGTAAAAACTTGACAAAAATGCGGAAAATTGATCAAAAATTACGAAAAAATGTTGAAAAATAGGTAAAAGTTGACCGAAAATATGCAGAAAATGGTTCAAAATCAATGAATAATTGATCAAAATCATCAAAAAATACTAAAAAAACAAGTGAAAATTGACCTTAAATAAGAAAAAAATTACTCAAATTCATCAAAAACTGTTCAAAAATCACGAAAAAATGTTGAAAAATAGGTGAAAATTAATAGAAGATATGAAGAAAATCGTTCAAAATCAATAAAATGCGTGAAAAATGCCGAAAATTGACTGAAAATGTGTAGAAAATTTGAGTAAAAAATGGCAGAAACAGGTGAAAAATTTCGAGAATTGTCCAAAAATATGGAAAAAAATCATCAAAAATTGCGTAAAAATTTAAAGAAATACATAAAAAATGCAGAGCATTAATAAAAATCTTTGAATCTGTCGTTTTTTACCCAATTTTTGGTGATTTTTTCCATATTTTTTGACAATTTTCGAAATTATTTTAGGTTAATTTACTCTAATTTTTCCACATTTTTTGTAATTTTTGATAATTTTTTTGCATTTTTCACACATTTTTGTCAAGTTTTTACGTGATGCTCATTGATTTTGAACAATTTTCTTCATATTTTCGATCAATTTTTAACCATTTTTCAAAACTTTTTTAGTAATTTTTGATCAATTTTCTACATTTTTGTCAAGTTTTTCTCAATTTTCATTGATTCTGAACGATTTTCTTCATATCTTCTATTAATTTTCACCTACTTTTCAACATTTTTTCGTGATTTTTGAACAGTTTTTGATGAATTTTAGTAATTTTTTTCTTATTTTAGTCAATTTTCACTTGTTTTTCAATATTTTTTGATGATTTTGATCAATTATTCATTGATTTTGAACGATTTTTTCATATTTTTTTATCAATTTTCACCTATTTTTCAATATTTTTTCATTATTTTTGATTAATTTTCTGTATATTTCACGCATTTTTGTTAAATTTTTACGAAATGTAAAATATCCAAAAATTATCCTCCTAAAGTGATTAAGAGAACCGATATGGAGATTTCTTTGTTTCTTTGACCCTGAAAAAAATTGATTTGATGGCTATCTCCCCTTTAAAATGAACTAAGGGGTTGAAATTTGTTGGCATATGGATTTTGTTAGAGTCTAGAATTTATAAATTTTGATTTGACGATTAGCAGTACTATAATAATGTCTGTTCTGAGAAATCTAATAAACAGCAAGAGCTGTTTGCTACAGGCGAAGGTGGTGGCCTAATTTAAAAAAATGGCTTCCTTTTCCTTCCACATGGATTTTTTATTGTATTGACAGGTCCATATTATAGTTTTTGGACGTTCAATTTTTCATTCTAATTGAATATCTTCTTGAAGGAATGAAAACTATTCTATTGTAAGTTTTCAATAAATTTTGTAAAGCTATAAAAATTTGAATAAGTTACAGTCTACCAACTTTTACAAAAATATTATTAATTCAACTGTTTAGAAAATATTTATGTACATAGGTCGCAATATCATCATCTTTGACCTCCTCCCTCCCCCTTCACTCTAGAAAGAACTTGAGACTTCGGTTGTGAAAATAGTTGTGATTTCGGATGGTTTGAAAGATGATGATGTACCTATTATTACAATTATTTTCATTTTTGAGAAAGTTTAGAAATAAGTATATTTTTTTCACCATCTATGGTACTTATATGTATAAGGAAAAAAATTGAAATTTATTACGAACATAAATTCAACTCTCATTAATTTTAAAATCTGTAAAAAAAAAATTGCGGAACCGTGTCAATAAAAGGAATAAGTAATGTAAAAAAAAGAGAAAAAAAAAAGGAAAAAAAGGACCTCATTAGACAATGAAACAGTAGAAAAAAATTTTAACGCTCGATCGAACGATATTCATCAAAACAGGGTTACCAATTTATATGAGACGGGCGTGTTATAACGATTGAATGAAGACGGTAAAGCGAGAGAAGAAAAAAAAAACACTAACCTTGTTACGATCGGATTATATTTTTCATTTTAATTTGACCATCTATTCTGGGTATGGCAAACAAAGGTTACCTTAGCATTGCGTGGCGCGAAATAAACCCTTTAAATAGTATTGATCAGAATACAAGACATAACAATCGGAAGAATAACCAATGTACATGTGTATGCGACGATTGCAGAATGAATCGGAAGCATTATGGTGTATTTTTAACAACAAAACTGTATAAATAGAATTAATAAAGGCGACGAAAATGGTATCATTGATAATATTTCTAGATTTTGGTTATTGTAATCGCGATGTACTGTACGTCTACGTACAAACGTGTATAACTACTACATCATTGTATACTTTTATCTACCTATAAGTGGTACGGGTATGTTATTTTGCTTTTCAATGAAACGTGTCGATAATTGCGAAAGATTATTTAAAGCATTTACTTACACGATTGTACACGTTTACCCTTTATTGCGATGATAATGTAGTAATATCGATTTTTTTTTTTTTATTTTCTATGTTTCAGGTGAGTCATTATGTAAGGAATTTCATACTGTTGTGAATTTCCGGTGCTGGATAAATAACGTAAACTGACGCGTGGTAACGGGAAAGAGAACCAACAGATCAATTATATTCTTTGGTCAGATTTCATATCACATAGCATAGCGTGATCGTTGACAATTACCACAAAAGGGAAAAGTACTCAAATATTTACATTTTGATGTGTTGCTTGCGGAAATTGCATCAATACGGTGGATATAATTTAAAAGGTTGCGATTCGAAGAGGTTTCTGTGGCGTCATTATGTCTGGCTTTTGTTGAAGCGTTGTTAAACCTCTTTTTTTAACTTTTTTCTTTTTAAAGTTTTTATGACATCTTGAATTAGTAAATGGATGAATATTGAATACGTTTATGTAATCATCATCGGTGTGGCTGACCGGTGCAAAAACACTCGGATGGCTTAAGAAATTCTACGGCTTTTGTTGGGGGGGGGGAGCTGTTCTAAGCTGCTATTCCATATCAACATCCCAGCCAGCCAGTCTACTATTGATCTCACATACTAATTAAATGGAAAAACTGATAATTTTTGAAGTTCTTCTTCGGTTATTCATTTATTTTTTTTAGCCAAGAAGTAACATTTTGTATGATTTTCCCAACGCACATTTTAAATCTTGAAAGCAAAAAAGTTCAATTTTCGAATTTCTGTTTTCAATGTTGTTGGTATTTTTTTTTTTGCTCGCCATTTTAAATCTTTTGAAGACTTTTTATTTCATGTTTTTACGTATTCTAAGCGGTGAAATCCATATTTCGAGCTTTTTAGCCCGATTTTCTATGTCATATTGTCAATGAAGACCAGGCTATTATGGTCTATCGACATATGGTGGATAAGGTGGAAATAGCAACAAAATACGCTTTAGGGCTCTGAAAGACCTTGAAGGCCATTTTTAGCCATGTCAGTTACTTGTTCCCTTTCATTTTATTTTATCCCTTTCTCCCCCGAAACTAAAAATAATTTGAACAACTCGGTATCGACCGTAATCTGTCTTTGGCAGTCGGTTTGGATTGGCGATGGATTTGATATTTCTGACTAAAGATGACTTCAGGTCAAAATTTAGTTATGCCCAACTTTTGGGAAGCTGGTGCTGGGAGGTCAAAGATCGTAAAAATTGTTCCTCCAAGTTACATAATGTATTCAAAAATCAGCCCTCCAGGTCAATTAAGAAAGGGAGATATGAGGCTTTTTACCCTTTTTGACTTTTAAAAAAGACTGTTTCCCATCTCCCCTCCAAATTGAGCTAGGAAGCCGAAATTTAGTACGTAGACTTGGTAGGAGCCATAGATGTGCCTTCTGGCGGTCTTGGTTTTTTAGCTTCATTGCATCCCCTCATAGCCCTGAAAATGTAGTTTTTAATAAGTTTTTCTTATTTTTTGAGTTTGTTCCTCGCGTATCCCCCCTCCCCCTTACCTCATTGGTCTAAAATGTTGAAATTTGGTATGCAGATGTATAGTGTAAGTTCTATATGTGCCTTTTGTTTGTGTGTCGATGTTTTAGCCTCATTGGGTCCCAAATCTCAGCCTACTGCCCAAATTCTATCGATTTTGGTCAATATCGAGGTGAGCAAATAATTAGCCTGATTTTCTATGTCATATTGTCAATGAAAACTAGGCTATTACATTCTATCAACCAACGGCGAATGAGGGGGGAATGTCAACAAAATCCGTTTTGGGACCCGAGAAGACCATTAAGACGAATTTTAGCCATGTCAGATATTTGTTATTTTTTTTTTTTTTTACTTGATTTATTTTTTTCCACCAACATTAACATCATTTACTCTCCTTGATATCGACCAAAATCGCTCCCATTCGGTTAATCAGCTCAGTTTGACGACGGATTAGATATATCTGAGCGGGGATGAACTTGAGTCGAAATTCGGTTATGGCCCGATTTGGGGGAGGGGGTGCGGAGGGATCAAAAGCACAAAAATTGCTCCTTTTTAAAGCAATTGATAGAGAATAAAAAGTTGTAGGTATAACATTACCAAAAATCGACCTCCCAAGTCAAAGAAGAGGGGAAATATGGAGGTTTTCCCTTTTTTTGACCCTGAGAAAGGGCTGTTCCTCCCCTATCGCCCCACCAAATTGAGCTAAAAAGTTGAGATTTGTTAGGTACATTTATTTGGGGCCGTAGATGTATCTTTTGAGAGTTCTGACTTTTTAGCCTCGTTGCACCCCCTCACAGCACGAAAAAGGTGGATTTTTCATCTGGTTTTCTCATTTTTTGAGTTTTTTGAATTTGTTCTTCACATAACTTCCCTCCAAATTGAGCTAGGAACTTGAAATTAGGTATGTCCGTTTAGTAAGGGTTCTAGGTGTGCCTTTTGGGGGTCTCGACTTTTCAGCCCCATTACATCTCCTTACAGCCCCAAAAAAGTCATTTTTGGTCGATTTTTTTCATTTTTAGAATTTGCTCGTTGCATAATTCCCCTCTAAATTGGGCTAGGAAGTTTATATTAGGTATGTTTTGTCTGGAGGGATCGGTAATGCGCCTTTTGGAGGTTTCGAATTGTTAGCCCCATTCAACCTTTCCTATCCGCGATGCTTTTTTAAATTCTCATGATTGTAATATGTCACGAAAATCAGGATGAAAAAGCATCACAAAGCTTTGCTTTTTTTTTTAGTTTAGAGGGAAAAAATGATAAAATAATAAATATCTGACATGGTCAAAAATGATATCAATGTTCTTCTAGGGCCCCTAACGGATTTTTCTGATCATCCATCCTCCATCCGTTGTAGATCGATAGTCTGTAATTGGCTGAAAACAAAGACATGCCCCTCAAAAAATGTTTTAATGTACTTCATGAGTGTTCCTTACCTCAGCTCAGTACCTATCGCTCCGACTGCAAAAATGATAATAACATTGTTTTCAGAAAATTTGATAGTCATTAATTTTGTACTGAGCTATTTTTCACGTACGATCCTTGGTGAATGAAATATTTGCTAAAAAAACCGTATTTTTACTACGTTTAATCGCTGCCTTCACCAAAAGAAAAAAAGGACTACCATCCTCGGTAACAAAATTCATTTCAACTAGGCACTACTACTTTAAAAAATATCAGAAATTAACCCCTCGGCGAGCATTTGGAGTATTTTCATTTTCAAAACTACGTAGATACTCAGATATACGTTACTAATATTATACCTTTTCAGAATAAAAATACCTGCTTACTCTGGAACACAAAGTAAAACATTCTAAACAACACCATTTAATTTCAGTTTTCATCACCTAAACGCTAATGACTCAAAATCCCACAAAAGGTGAAAAAATATTCCTGTATTTTTTGAAGTACTAAAAGGCAGGTAGGCCTACCGTAAAATACGTTGTACGAAGAAGCAACGTTTATGCTATGTCTATTATAAATTGCGTACAATGTTTAACCATAGAGTTGATGAAAAAGGGGATGAAAAAACTCGAAAAAAATTAAAACTAATGAAATAAATTATTTTTTACCAAATGGATATTCTACCTGTTGAAAGATTTTTTTTTTTCATCATTATAAACAGCAGTATACTTTAGTTCATTTCTAATACGATAAAGCAACTAATAGCATAACGTGGAAGAAAAACGATAGTATTAAAATTTCTCATTACTCGTTCACTGGTTGGTGCTGTTGGTAGTACATGTACATTATACAAGATGTCGAGGAAAAGAGATAATTGTAACGTACCGCCAATAATAATACCACACATACTACAAAGTCAAGTACTCGCAAAATTCGATTACTATAAGTACACTAGCGAAGTGCGCTGAAGTAGTAAGCAGCACTTTGTAGAGTGGCTCGACGAGAACGACCTAATCAGCCAAATAATTAATCCCAACATCGTCGTATCAGTTCTCATTCGGTGAAAAATTCCAACAACCCGAAGGTTCACTTTGTCGCCAATCCATTTACAAACCTAAACAACATAATCTCGTCGATGGATAGCGTACGTCAAGTCTAATACGCCAATTTATAAAATAAACCTCGTACAAACTGTCACAATAAACAAATTTTCAACCAACAGCAACGCTACATAGGTAGTTAGGGTATAGGTACCCGGATACCTACATACTGTAAAGCTTCGGCCATATTACCTCGGAACGAAATTACATCACACCTTTGTGAACACGCGGACACGGACGAGACACCCGCTATATACTTAGACTTACGCTGTGCTATAACAAAGGAATAAAAAAAAAGAATTCAACTTTCTTAATAAAACTTGTCGTATATCTCTATCAGCGGAATTTTTGACTTTAACGTTCGACCAGCCGGATTTTATTTTCGAACGAAGAAGGCAAAAAAAAACCCCACCTAAAAGGTGAAAATTTTACTCCATATTACTCTTCGTCAAAGGCAATTCCGGCTGGCATTAATGAATACCCCGAAACTACGAATGGGATTTTTTTTTTTTTCAATCTTGCAACCTTAACGACGAAACTTGGCTTTCTACATATTTTTCACGTCCGACAAAAAGTATCCCATTTTCGGCATTCGCTTCGAATAGAAAATATCTTTCAGCTAAAACGTATACCAGCTAGTTAGGTTGGTAGATGGGTGGGTAGAGGTGCGTCTACGAAATCCGAGCAACGTGAAATTATGACAAATACGTCACGTAATCTCTGTAACGTAGTAAACTTTTTAATATCTCGCAGCAGAATTTCCTAAACACGCGAATCGCAATTATAATGAATTTTTCCCCCACACAGACGATAAATTTTCAAAAGAAATTTTCAAAATACAACAAATGGTGTCGTCGAATACGAACAGTTAAAAGCGAGCTTTGTATCGGAGAGTGTTTTTTTTTCTTGCTGTTTGTCGAGAATGGATGTACGAGTACTTATTTTTGTAAAATGTACACAACAACGAGGAACGTGGAATTTCCCTCTTGAATACCGAGAAATCACCGTTGAATGATGTCATCGACAGAACGACAACCGATTGTGCAGATTACATAAGTAGGTGTGTGCATTGAATTATATGTATCGTTGTATTTATCAAAATCTGAAAAATGCTCGGAATGTAATTTGAAAAATTTTTATCGACGAGAGTGTCATCAAGATCTGTACAAACATAGAATGAATTGAAATACTGCTATTTAGAATTTCTTTGGGAAAAAAAAAAGGAAGAAACCAAGAATATTTGAAAAAGAATAGTGATTTCAGCCTGATTTTCGTAACACATTACAATCATGAGAATTAGAGAAAAAGCATCGCAAAATGATGTTTTTTTTCCTAATCAGTATTGCGGGTAGGAAGGGTTCAATAGGGCTAAAAAGTTAAGACCCCCAAAAAAGCATATCTAGGACTCCTACTAAATGTACATACCTAATTTTAAGTTCCTAGCTCAATTTGGAGGAGAATTATACGAGAAGCAAAGTTAAGAGATGAAAAAAAACAACCAAAAAAACACCTTTTTGGAGCTTTGAGGGGGTGCAATAGAGCTGAAAAGTCAGAACCTCAAAAGACACCTCTAGAGCCCCAACTAAATGTACATACCAAATTTCAACTTCCTAGCTCAATTTGGTAGGGAGATAGGGGTGGAACAGCTCTTTTTCAAAGTTAAAAACAAAGGAAACTCCCATATTTCCCTCCTAATTGACTTAGAAGATCGATTTTTGGATGTGTTATACAACTTTTTATTTTCCATCAATTGGCCCGAAAAGGGTCAACTTTTGTGTTTTTGACCCCTCAGCGCCCCCTCCCTGAAATTGTGGCATAACTGAATTTTAATCAAAATTCATCCCCACTCATATGTATCTGATCCGTCACCAAATTGAGCCGATTGATTGAATTGGAGCGATTTTGGTCGGTATCGAGCGGAGTGAATAATTTTAATGCTCGAGGAAAAAAATTAAATAGAAATAAATGTCTGACATGGCTAAAATTCGTCTTAATGATCTTCTAAGACTCCAAAACGGATTTTGTTGATATTCCCCCTCATCCGCCGTTGGTTTATGGATTGTAATAGCTTGGTTTTCATTGACAATATGACCATAGATGATATGACATAGAAAATCAGGCTAAAAAGTATATCGTTCTTACGGGGGGGGGGGAATTAAAAAATCCGTTTTGGTGTCAGATATCCATTTGTACTCCTCCCCCCAACTAAAAATTATTTGCTCAGCTCGATACAAACCAAAATGGATTCGGGAGTAGGGATGACCTCGGGTCAAAATTCATGTATGCCCAAATTTGGAGAAAGGTGTGATGAGGGGCTAAAATCGCAAAAATTGTTTCTTTTTGAGCCAAACGATATAGAATTCAAAGTTATATAATATATCCAAAAATCACCTTCCCAGGTCAATTAAAAGGGGATATACATATGAGGGTTGTTTTCTTTTTGGACCTTGAAATAGGGCTGTTCCTTCCCCATCTCCCCTCGAAATTGAACTAGGAAGTTGAAATCTTGTATGTAGACTTATTAGAGGTTATAGATGTGCCTTTTGGGAATTTCCACTTTTCAGACCTATTGCTCCCCCATACTTTCCCGAAACGTGATTGGTTCTTAAACCAATCGATAAAGAATCAAAATTCGTATAGCATATCCAAAAATCAGCCTCATACGTCAATAAGGAGGGTAGATATGAGGAGTTTCCTCTTTTTGACTTCAAAAAAAGGCTGTTCCACGCACCTCTACCTCTCAAATTGAGTTAAGAGGTTGAAATATAGCATATATATGGTAAAGGTCCTAAATTCGCCCTTTGAGGGTTTCATTTTTCCAGCGCCCATTTGGTCAGTTTTTCTTATTTTTTGAGTTCGTCTCACGCATATTTACTTTCCAAAATGAGCCAGGAAGTTGACATTTTAGTACGTAGATTTAGTAGTTGTCCTGATTTGTAGTATTGGAATTTGAAGTAGAAAATACTTGTTGCTAAATTCGGTTAATTTGATAAATCGCACATTCTATTATTTTACACCGCATACTTGACCGCTTGAAAATTTCTTGAAAATTTGAATTGTGTAAGTAATATATGTTGAATAATATTATTACAAGTTGCATATTAGAAAGAAATTTTAACCTAATTAAGTAAATTAAATTTTGTACTCTACAATTTCACTTTTTTCACTCACATTTAAAATTTCTTACGCCTTTTTTTTTTGGAGATTTCGACTTCTCAACTCCCATATACTCTTTCGCAGCTGAGAAAAGTGCTTTTGATCAAGTTAAGTTAGAATTTTGCAATTATTAGAATTTTTCCCCTCGTATATCTCTCCTTCAGATTGAACTAACGGGTTGAAATTTGACGTGTAAAGATTGAGCGGGGGGTCCTAGTCCTAGATGTGACTTTTGAGCAAATCAAATTTACAATTTTCCACCCTCTAAACATGTTCTGAATTTTTTTCAAGATTTTCAAAAAAAAAAAAAATGTTTTCTACAAATTATAGATTTTATCGCTACTTCGTAGACTTCTATTTTGTTCTTTTGTTTTACAACTATTCATAAAAATATTCGAACGTAAAAATAATTTCAAAAAACATTCTATTCTTATAAATCGTCGCGTCGACAGTAAAACTTTCGAAACTTGTATCGTCATTTCGAGTCGTAATTTCAGTTTAAAGTACGTCGTATAGTATGTTCTTTAATGGGAGACCTGTTAAACCTATATACAAAATTTTTAAGTATATCTATAGTCTCTAGGTCTATGTATGGTGGAAAAATTTTATTTATGAAATACGGACTGCTGGTTGAAAATTGCTGCGTGTAAAATTTCTCCCTGATGTTCTGTATCGGTATGAATTGGAAATTTTTTATTTTTATTTTATAATTCGATTATATTATACTTAAATTACCTATAGTCCAGTCTGTAATGTAATGTGAAGCTTTATTCGGATTGTAATATTCACATTTAATCATATACATAATATTTGAATCATTATCCAATATTCGAGTAGTGAGCGTAGCTTTCCCTCAACTTTGCCTATTCAAGCCTGTTTTCAACGACACGATGGTAGGAGGTGTTTGAAAAAAATTTTACTATATCATCTTTCCATAAAAGAGAAGAGGTGAGGGCGGGTCACCTCGTTTGTCACTTTTCTTAATTTTAAAGTAGGACCCTGGCTTTTCTGTGATTATTCTAACCAATAAATTTTGGTATAATTTGATAATAATTTTTACATATGTTAGTGCTACATTTTGGTTCAAAATTGATTTTAGAATGAAACGACGTTTAAGTGAATCGAAGGCTTATGTGAAATATACAAATGCTAGTTGAATGTGCATTGTCCATATTTTATTTGTTGTTTTTTCCAATGAGTTGGTTGATAACTTAAAGATGGTCCATTGTGGATCAATTTCTTATGAAACCTGCCTGCTCTTTAGGTCGCTGGGTGTCTAAATAATTGGTAATGAGGTTTGTGAGAATTTTAGAAAATAGTTTTGAAAGTGTAGGACTAATATTGATTGACTGATAATTTATGCTTATCGCTTTTTTTAAAAATTAAAATGATATTGGATTTCTTCCACGAAGTAAGGATTATACCTTCAAAGAGAATTTTATTGAAGAGCATCCGGATTTTTTCCCATAATTTTTTACCACAAAAAAAAAAGTTGAAATAAAAAATGTAGCTGGTCAAATTTCCAATAAAAAAGGTTATTACATATTTTTTTTCAAAAATTGATTGAAATGCTTTAAAATCAGTTTGAAAACGACGCTTTATGAGCTAACATGATGTTCCGTGTAATGTTTCTGTCACGCCACGAGAGCCAGCGGCCAACGTTCGTAGATACGCGGGCTCAATTCTTTCTCAGCGTACTCAAACAAATTACTTGGACTAAATGCTATAATCAGTGTTTGAATAAACATATTATAAGATGCATGTAATATCTTGAAATTACTTCAATTTTCTAAAATAGATTTATTCTCTTCGAAATTTTAACAACTAACCAAAACTGGATTATTAACATTCTTTTCTGATTCAACATCAAATCGGCTATTTGTGGAGCGGGGGGGGGGGGGTCTCAAAAATATTTCCTTCATAGATTTTCAGAAAATCGTGGGAAAACGTAAAATGTAACATTTTTTAAAAATATCTAAAAAAAAAGTGATGATGAAAACTTGCTATCAACGATTATTTTGAGTTTAAATATATATAATATTTCCATTTTTTTTTAATTTTCAAAAACAATTTTTTTTTTAATTTTTTCGAATTTTTCAACTCTGAATTAGCTTTGCAAGTTGGAAAAATTGAGTTAGAAAACTGAAATTTTTACCTCATCATTTTGAGGTCATTTCGCAAATATTGTGAACCCATCGTTTGCAGATTTCCAAAAAAAATTTAGGCACTTTTCCCTTTCAGTGGAAATTTCTAGATCATGGATATGTAACACTGAAAACAATATGATGATGATAGTTTACATGGTGTACGTTTTTGATGAAATGTCACTTCATCAAAAACATGCATTACCTACTCACCAATTTCTTTCACATTTAATCAACTTGAACATTTTAACATAAAGTACTCAAAATTAAAAACCTTCATAGTAAATTTTTTCATACTTAACATTTTATAAATAAATAAATAAGTAAATTTCTTCAATTTTTTAATTTAATTTGGACATCCATGTTAACATTTTAACATGAAGTGCATCTTTTATTGTGAGTTTTTGATCAAAAATTTTAAATCCAAAATGTAACACAAAACGTTACTCTACTTGGACATTTCAACGCAAAGTTAAAAATCAGCTATACTTACTAATCTTTCATCTCGAGTTTAACATGAAGTCCAAAAATCATCCATACTCATCTTCCATCACGAGTTTTTGAATAAAAACTTCAATTCAACATTTTTACTTCCTTTCCACACTTATTTCATATGTTCAAACTTGAAATCATAAAATCAACCGTCATTACCCTTCTTAATTCCTCTTCGCTCCCCTCCCCCCAACATATCCGTGTCAACATTTCAACGTGAAGTCCAAAAATCATTCGTGATCATGTTTCATCGAGTTCTTAATCAAACACTTAGCAACAAAAATTAAAAACAAAATTAAAAACATTATTCAACTTGGACATTTTAACATAAAGTCCAAAAATCAGCCCTACTTATCTTTCATCGTGAATTATATCGAACTGTCCCACCTCCAAGACATATCCTGCCAACGTTTTAACACAAAGTCCAAAAATCGAAAACGTTAAATTAAAAACGTTACACTTTTCAAAATATGACCCCGAGCCCTAAGACATATCCATGACAAAAAGCGAAATTTGGCCCACTCCCTGTTTAGCTACGTTGAAAGAAAATCGAGCCCGTGTGTCTATTAACGTTTGCCGTTGGCTCTCGCGACGCGATAGAAACATCACGCGGAACATCACTTTAGTGCGTAACACGTCCTTTTCAAACTCATTTTGAAACGTTTCAATTGATTTTCGAAGAAATAACGTGATAACCTTTTTTATTGGAAATTTAATCAGCTATATTTTTTGATTTAACTTTTTTTCTGTATCGCATTTAGGAACAAAGCTAGACAAAGTTATTGGTCAAAAAACCTGTTATTAGGGTACAAATGGGGATATTGGTGAAGAAGCACTTTGTATGATTTTGCCTGATTTTAGATATGTTCTTTAGGGTTTCGTGTACTACATTTTTCCCTTATTTTGTCATTTTTTTGAGCTAATTTGACTGGACTGCTGTACGTATTATCTACGAAATATTTCGATTATTAAATCGATTAACGAGTTCTCATCAGCAGATTTAATGTACCTGCATGAGTACATGTACCTATATGTATTTTGCGCTGTTGAACCCGTACATAATTTTCAAGTTCGAAAAACTTTTCGAGTGAATTTTCACCATCGTTTATAAATAAACTTTGGAGAACATAAACAATCGAGACACGCGGTACTTCATGATGTTCATACTCTAGCAGACTATACGAATGTTACGTACGTGTAGCGAACGTAATATCTTGAAAATATCATTTGTATGTATTATGTAAACAGCTTGCATGCGGATACGCGTTACTTCGAAAACAATCTAATCAAAAATAATAAATCGTTTTTTCCCCGCTCAATTGATACGTTTTGTATAGAATTTTACGCTATTTTTTTCTCCACCGCTATCAACTTACTCGAATCGTACGATATAGTGTCGGGTGTTTCTCCAACTCCATATTATATATATTAAATATACACATGCAACAAAATGTTCGTATTACCCATGTCACATATGTATAAAAATGTTTTAATTTACGAGTTTGGAAAATTTTCAAGATATTTCCAAGTTGAACGAACCGAATTGAACGAAACATTCGTTGATAATGAGAAATTTATCGTTTGCCAAATCAGCTCGTGGCTCGTTTAATCGAGCAAATTCGTTCATCTTGAAAAATTGGTCAGGGATTTGAGTTAGTCTCGCTATATATTTAAGTAATGGTCGCGTATATGTTTTAACATTCCCTCTGTTCAAATGGTACGTACGGTGATCTTTTATCTTTAATCTGCTAAGGGTAAGTATAACTGGACTCACGATTTTAAAAATTCTCAAACGCAAAATCTCCGTTAATTATTTATCCAACCCTAAAGAATCCGTACCAATGTTTCTATTTTTGATATAATATCGTTAATGGAAATATCTGCGGACCAATCATCTTTCGATTATTTATAACCAAGTGTTTTCCTAAAATAGTATATGCTTACAAATGGTCTTTATATTGTTATCGAAAGAAAACACAGCCTTCGGGTCGTTCATCTTTTTTAACCATATATTTCAACACGTTTTCCTTCTTTAGAATTTTTTTTTTTTCTTTTCTAAATTAGCCTACGCTGTTTCGCTCTATTTTTAGACAATTTTTAAATTAAAACGATTTATGTTACAAGTCTATTTATATATCTATCGAGTTTAATATTTCCCACGGTTTATTTCAATACATACTTTAATGAGTAAACAAAAGATTTGACATTGAAACATTTTTCAAGTGCACCGATTTGAAATGTTTAACTTGAAATATTCGTATTTCAAATGTAAGAAAAAAATATTCAATAAATTTTTTTTCGCGTAGATTAAAACTCATTTCGTATCTACCTACGTGTTGCATTTTCCTTGAAAAATTCCCAATACCTACCAAACGTTCATCGAATATTTTAAATTTGATCTCGAACATGTACCACCCCACTATGCCTGTACCAACCTATGTACTAAGAAGAGATATCAACATATTGAATACCATTTTTCACGTATAAAGAAGTATCGTACAAATATGAAATCAAAATTCTATCGCAATTCTATTCCGAAGCGAACAAAAAAAAAAAAAAATAGTTTTCAAACAGAAAAATTCAATTCGAAGTAAACTTGATAACGCTTTGAAGTACACTTTGCCGCGTTTTTGATCAAAGAGATTTGACGCGGCACAATTCACCATTGAAAATTTGGAAAAACTCGAGAATATACATACACCACGACGTACGGGTACATGTGTGTGTCTGTGTATGTGGTTACTCAACATAATGTGGAAGAGATTCGAGAAGAGTTAAAATCTGAAGGGGTTGTTTCGAAAAGAAAAAAAAAACGTTTTGATGACACCCAACATGTTAGAAATTACTCCAAAAGTCGGTACTGTGAAGTATGTATTTCTATATTCTTAAACTTTCTTAAAATCCGTGCATATTTTGCTCCCTTTTGAGAAGGCAAAGGAAAGGGGTGCAAAATATGTTTTTTTTTTGGCAAGTATTTCCCAAATAACGCTCTTAGGAAAAAAATATTGAAATAAAAGTTGTAGTGTATTAAAAAGCGAACATTTTTACTTCTTTGACTTTTTTTTTTCTAGGAGGTCATGGTGAGGAGCTGAGGCGTTCAGAAGAAAATCATTTTTGAAAATCTTTGATTGACAGGAATAATTCTCAAATATCGGCTCGATTCACTTTTAGTAGAATTTTTCTTGCGTAGTCAAAATGAGGAAAATGTTGGACCATTCCCTTTTCTCAAGCGGGGGTGGTGGGGTGGGATGTGGACGCCTTTCTGAACGTTGCAATTTTCTTCAAGGATAAGTCCGTTATGCTGAAAAATTCGAAAAATTGGCCCAAACAAACGTTGTAGAGCGTTGAAAGACGAACATTTTCGTTTTTTTACTTTTTTCCAAGGTGGTTAAGACACAGGGTTAGGGGGAAAAGAAAAAAAGGGACACTTGGAATTTTCCTCTTGAAATGAATAATTTACGCCTAGGCGAGTCAGGTGTAAATTCCAGCGAGCCAAAAATTGAATGAGTCTAATACATGGGTTTTTGCGATTGCAGGATTCGATTTTGACAAAACTTTGAGCGTTGGACCCAAATCGGACTTCTGAAAGGGGAGGGGGGTCTAAAATTAAATTTTGATCATTGGTGTCAATTTATCAAGCTCTAAAATTGTCTTAGATCTTAATGGTTTCAAGATCCCAAAACAGCGCTTTGTAAAACCCATATACCAAATCCGATACCTATTTGTATGCATTTTACAAAATTTTGAAATTTTAACATTCAATTTTGGGGTTTAATTTGGGTTCAACAGCTAAAACGCTCATTTATCAAGAACAGCAGATTTTAGTCTTCGTAAATCGATACCAATGTACAAAATTTGGAAAGTTTTTGATTTTGAACCTCCCCTTTAAAAGCCCAGTTTGGGTCCAACGCTCAAATGGTTGTCAAAAACGAATTCCGCGACCAAAAAAACCACTGTATTAGACTCATTCAATTTTTGGCTCTCTGGAATTTATGCCTAACTCGCCTAGGCGTGAATTATTCATTTCGAGAGACATTTTTAAGTGTCGCTATTTTTTTTGGCATAACTCTGTCCCGTGTTCACCTAGCAAAAAAGTGAAAAAAACGAAAATGTTTTTATTTTAACGCTCTATCACATTTGTTTGGACCAATTTTTCGAATATTTTAGCATAACGGACTTATCCCTTGAGAAAGTTGAAAATTTTTGAAGGGTAAAGAAGTTCAAGAGTGTTGAAATACATATTTCACAATACCTCTGTACAAAATTTTCGCTTGTCCTGAATTTTGCTCGAGTTCAGGCCATTTTTGAGCTATAATGAGTAAATTTAGTATACTGACAACAAGGTTGCATTTTAATGCATAAATAAATTCTGGATATATTTAATGTTTTAGATTGAAAAAAAGAGGAAAAAAAACGAAGGTGGTTAAAAAGCTCTGGAGGTTTGTAATGGTGGTAATATTAACCGAACAGCGAACGTTATATTCCATTAATGTATGTTGGAAAAAGTATCACGCAGCTAATACGAATATCACGCTAATTGTCCGACGAAAAACGTTGATTTAAAATTCAAGTATCGCACAGTCGAGCAGATTCGATGAAACTGGAAACGTGCTGTGAAATAAGCGTAGAGATATTGTAGCTTAAGTTAGATGCTTACTCCGAAGAATCAATTAAATCGATTTGTTGCACACTCTGTGTAGTTTAAATACGAGTATATTGCAATGTGAGAGTTGATTGGTGTGTGTGTGTGTGTGTGCGCGCGTGAGGTAAGGAGGTAAGGAGGTAAACAGGTATATACAAAATATGCTTTTCGTATAGGTAGATTTTACATTTTGCCAATAAAAAGCAATTGTAAAATAGGATTAAAGTTTCACCTTTTTGCTTTAGTTATAAAGCTCGAAATGAAAGGAATACCTACGATGCCGATTTGATGGAATATAACGACAGCGATAGAATTTCAATCTGTAATAATAATTTATTTATAAGAACGAGAATGCCCGTTAACGGTGCTAGATTTCATTTTATTATAAAGGTATTGTTATTATTCAACGTATAGTTGTGAGAATTTTCAACCGATAGGTTGCCTAAGAAATTATGAGGAAAAGTGGCGAGAATAATAGATGGATTTTAGTTAATAATAGGTCACGATAGCGTATAGTAATGATTTCGTGAATATTCACGAGTAATTAATAGAGTTTAATAGAATACAAGTTCGATGTGAAGTAAAATGCATAGAAAATGGCAGGAAGAGATGATCTGAGCAGTATTAAGGATAAAAAATATGCATCAGGTATTTTTTCAAAACAAAAATAAAAATTGTAAAGATGTCCAAAAATGTTATCATTTATTTATTTTTATCTGTTCGTATATTGCTGGGAGAAAAATTTTAATGCAAGTTATTCGATTTTGTGAATAAGCGTAAAGAATGGAACAAGTTGTAGAGGTCCATGAAGTCGTCATGTAACCGCATACAAGGAGTTCACATAGCGAAGTAGCGGATTGTACCTCAATTCGCCAGTTTCTTGAAAAGTTTTCTTTAAAATTGCATTTTGAGCGATTTATTTCACTACATACATTTTGAAAGTGGAAAATTAGCGATTTTTGGAAAGTTTTTTCTTTTTTTTCGAGGGTTTGTAACTTTGAAAGGGCATCTTGAGTTATTTTTTTCCAGCATTTTACGTGAAAAATGAGAAGAATTCAAGTTTTTTATTGAGAGTTTTCTTAGATTTTTACAGTTTTTGTGCTGTGAAATATCATTTTGAAAAAATTTTTCATGAATATTTATTTTGAAAATAAAATATTGACAATTTTTGAAATTTTTTTTTATCATAATTAACGATTTTTTAGCTATAAAATATTAAAGGTATTTTTGTGTTATATTTGCATTTTAAATGGTTTTTAATCATCATTTTTTACCTTGAGAATTGAAGTTTTTTGAAATTTTCTTTTTGGTTTTTAGCATTTTTTAGCGGTGAAATAAAATTTTGAATGTTTTTTTTTTCATTTTACACAATTTATGAAGATTTTCCTCATTTTTTACTGTCTATTTTTGTTCTGTCAAGTGGAACTTTTACTTACCGTTCACCCTTTTGTACCGTGAAAGTTTAAATTTGAATTTTTAGAAAATTTTTTTAGCTCAATGCAACTTTTGAAGATTAGAATAATTTTTTGAAGCATTTTTTCACGCCTTTTAAGCAGTAATTCCAACATTTTCAGTGATTTAATTTTGTTGTTTTACACGTTTTAAACAAAAAATTATCATTTTATGAAGAGCATTTTAGTTGCTAGCGTTTTTTAAGGTTTAAAATAATATTTTGATGATTTTTTTTCATTTCACGCGATACGTACGTAATTTAAAAATTTATGCTTTTTAAAGATTTTTATTAGTTTTGGCGTTTTTTTTTTTTTGATACAGAATGACATTTTGATTTGAATGAATTTTCCACCAATTCACACATTTTTCATGATTTTGTTTTGAACATTTTTTTTGTAATTTTAAAAATTTTACAAAATTTTTCTTTAATTTTTGAGCCAAGTATAAGATTTTATTAAACATTTTTTTTATCGTTTCAAAAATTTCTCAAAATTTTTTTTTGGCATTTTATTTGAGCCTTTAGAGTTGTAAAATAACATATTAAACAATTTTGCATACATCTTTTTTGAAGATTTTTTTTGAGCAGTGAAGTAAATTTTTTTGTACAGTTTATTTTTTTAACAATTTTTTTTCATTATTTTACAACTTGAAGGCGAAAAATTATTATTTTTTTCAAGCAATATTTTCGTTTTTTCTTGGTTTTTTATTTGCGCTTTGAAAATTTATTTCAGTTTGGTTTTTATTTTTTCAATATCCGGCGTTTGAATTACCAAAAATCAAATTTTTTGAAGATTTCATCAGTTTTTTTAGATTTTTTGAACTATAAAGTTGTTTTTTTTGAAGATTTTTTCATTATTTTCACGTTTTCTGAACTGTAAAATGACATTTTTATCATTTTTTCATTTATTTGCAGTTTTAAAATGTAGAATATTCTTTTTTCGAGCTTAAAAAGTTTTTTTTTTTTTTTTTACCTCTTCGGAGCTGTAAATTGACAATTGACTCATTCTACTCAATTTTTAGCCTTATTTTCTTTATCATATTGTAGATAAAAACCAGGCCATTACACACTATCAACTTATAGTAGATTGGGGTGGAGAGAGGTCAAAAATCTGTTCAGGGTCCTAGAAGATCATTGAGACCATTTTTGACCATTTCAGATATTTATTACTTATTCCCCCCCCCCCTCCCCTACATTTGCTCAGCTCAATACCAACCAAAATCGGTCAAATTTGGGCAGCAGGTTTGAAGTGAAGACGGATTTGATATTTTTGAGCGAAGATGCCCTTGAGTCAAAATTCATTAACGCCCAAATTTAGAAGAGTAGGGTGCTGTGGGGTTAAAATCACAAAAATTGTTCATTTTCAACACGATTGATAGAGAATCAAAAGTTGCATTCCTTATCCAAAAACAAACCTCCCACGTTGATTAGACAGAAAGATATGGGAGTATTTCCTCTTTTTTTGACCTTGAAAAAAGACATTCTCTTGCATATCTCTCTTCCAAATTCAGTTAAGAGGTTGAAATTAGACATGTAGATTTAATACAGGCTGCTAAATGTTCCTGTTGGGAGTTTCAACTTTTCAGCCCCATCGCATCCTCTCACAACCCCAAAAAAAGGGATTTTGTGCGAGTTTTATTTTTATTTATTTTTTGAGTTTTTCCCACCAATATCTCTCTTTTAAATTGACCAAGTAGGTTGAAATTTCGCATGTACATTTAGTATGGGTCCTAGATGTGTCTTTTGGGGGGTTCAACTTTTTAGCTCCCTTGCACCGCCTCATTGTCCGGATAAAGGTGGTTATTTGGTAGTTTTTTTTTTTCATTTTTAAAGCTTGCGCTAAGCATATTTCTTTTTCAAATTGAGCTAGAAAGTTGAAATTTGGTATTTAGATTTAGCAGCTGTGCTGAATGTGTCTTTTTGGAGTTTCAGATATTCATATTTTTTGAACTGTAAAATGACACTTGGTGCGATTTTTTCCATAATTTTACGTACAAAATGCAATAGATTGACTCAGTTCAGTGTTTTTTTTTTAGATTTTTGTATTTTTTGTCGAACATTAAAACGATATTTTAAACGAATTTTTTTCAATTTTTTACGTTTTAAATTTCTCGCTGTGAAACCCAAAGCATACGTGTTCAATTATTCATGAATCTGAAGAAATTGGCAATTTCTATTAAATTATATTGGGCTTGGTAAGCCTTTTGGTTCATATGACTGCAAACAAACGATGCTGATAACAACAATAGAAAATACAATAAGTAGTACCTGCGTATTATAAGAATCTTAAATGTGTGTAGAAGGCTACAGCTAGACTAGTAGAAGCGTTATTGTTGACGCTGCGGAAAGCTTTTAATAGAGAATAAATTCGACTACGACGATACGTTGGTAAAGTGTAAGTATTTGTCGAAAATCTCTCGTTGGTAGTTATTGGTATCTTATCCCTAAGAAGCAAAGAACGAACGAGAACGTTTTAAGAGAAAAAATTTCTCATACTATATTCGTTGTTGTTGATATATAATCTATCGCATTAAAAATTTCTATCCTGCTTTATACTTAAAGCGTATACTACCGTATAGGATGCTTATCCTCTTCGACGGCTTGGACGATGAAGGATTTCGCAACCTTGGAAAATACCGAACGAAAGATCTTTGTGCCGAGAAAACGTAAGATTTTCAACGATACAGGCTTTCTTTGTTGTAACTAAGGATTTGTCGCAATTTCACCCTACCCTTCTGGTCCTCCCTTTCGCGGTGGTTTATCGTATAACGAATTTTATACAGACACACGCTCGTTCGTACTCGTATGTGTTGGATGAATGCAAGCAACAGCAACCCGTTGATAGGAAAAAGATTGCTATGTAGTGTTAGTGTTAGTGTTACTGTTACTGTGTACGGCAACAGGAAGGAAAATCAATATAAGATGAGGAGTGTAACGAAATAATTTGGTTTTCGTAAGAAAGAAATATACGTATCTCTCTCTACCTGTAGATAGGTTGCGTACAGGTGAGTACAGGTACTAGAAATAATGTAGACACGTTGAAATTGCTTGCTTTTTTAGTAAAAGGTGACGGCGACGTTAAAAAGACGAGCTGTTTTTCGGTTGGTAATATCGATAAAGTAGCTGCTATAGCATATCAGGTACTGGGCTGACACTCTAGGTACGGATTAATATGGTAGCTATGTAGCTATCTGTAACGGCGACGTCAGTTAAGGTTTCGAGTTAAAATTTTAATTTAAACAGCGCGTATTACTACCTACGCGTAGATACCAGGTTTATTCACAGCTTGCGATAAACTTTTCGACGAGGTTATTTTTATTTTTTTTTTATTTTTTCGCTCGCTGGCTCGTTTGTTCTTTCTTTCGTTCGTTCGTTCGTCCCAAATTCGCAGCTTCTTTCGTTTCTTTCTTATTTTTTTTTCTCCTTCCGCTCGCTTCTCTCTGTCTTTCTAACTCAAAGGCAACAAGTGTTTTGAAAAGCTGCGCCTCGATGTAAGACAACGGTGAGTGTTTCTCGTACACTAAGCATAACCGAGTTGAATTTCATTAAGCTTGTCACATTATTAATGATAAATTCAGCCGGTTAGTGGATTTTTTGTCGCGCTCTACATGTAATTAATGGGTTTAGTTCAAGTGTCAATTTTCGTATTGTGAAGATGCTCGCTCTCGTTCGCTCAACCAAGCGTGCAGTTTTGGCTGAGCTGTGTTGTACGTAGCTATCTGCAAATGTTATGTCGTCGTTTATGAGAAACTATGCATTTGAAATTTTAGACGTGGTTGGATGGTCGTGTCTTGTCGCGTCGCGCGTCCCATCCTGGCGTCTTGTTCGACGATTAACGTTTGTATTTCGGTAGCGGTTTTGTTGTGTAGATGAATTTTGGACCAGACAAAGGTACGCTTTAATTAGCCGATTTTCTTGGTGTACGAGTTTAACCAATATCTCGGATTTTTGGCCGACAAACGGGCTAATGGACAGAATGAAAAGGTCAGCAAAAAATACCTCCTGAATGATCAGTTTTCCTGGTCTATGAATTCAACGAATGTTATGGATTTTGCTTCAAGATGGGTAAAGGGAAAAGTTGAGACCAACTCTTGAGGCGTAATGCTGAATCTTCAAGAAACATTTCATATGCAACACCCCCCCCCCCCTCGGAGGCTCGAATTTGAAATATTTTCGAATTTTTTTCAAAGCCTAGCAAAAATTTGTCCTTTTGGTTTAAAACTATTGAGTGAAAAAAAAATTTACTCGTGCCCCAAGGACTCCCGTGTTCTTATGAAGTTCTAGAGTTTAACATGTAGGATATTGTGGTAAAAATGAAAAAATTCCAATTTTGGTTAAATCCTGTTGAAATTGATTGCTTGGACCATAAACCCAGAATGTATGCCCACGAAAGCGCAACTCCCTAAATATAAAGCGAATATCATATAGAAATTAATTTAATAGCTTTTCTCCGAATCGTTCTATCACCTTAAAAATTTTATAGAACTATGCAAAGGGCGTATTTATGGTCATGTAATAATTATTTGGCACATTTTGGTCAATTCTACATCACCTCGAGCATACAGCACCTTTCCCTCTCCAATGGGCTCCTCTGGTTCGAAATTCACAACGATTAGTTCAATTTGTTAGGGCTCAAATTTTGGGAATAATAATTTTAAACCAAAATTTTTGAATTTCCACTGAGTTTTCGGAAAAATTCGAAATTTTTTTCAAAATTGAACCCCCCCCCCCTCCCTCATGTTGCTATTCCATCGTCGAGAAAAGAAAAAAGTTTAAAGAATCAATCCTTTTGAGGTTCTACAAGACTATCGAGACCATTTTTGGCCACCGTCAGACGTTTAGAAGTTGATTTTATGAATTGATTAATTTATTTATATGTTCTTCCCCTACCCTCCCTCCTCATCAAAACTAAAAATCATTTAGTTGGCCCCTTACCAATAGAAATTGATCAAATATAAAGCTATTGAAAATGCGTTTTTCGTATACATGATTAAGAAATCCCATTTTTTTTTTTAAATATTACCCTTATTTCACTTTAGGCATTTTTTTAGCCCAATTTTCTGTGCTATATTGTCAATGAAAATCAGGCTGTTAGGGCATATCGACTTACAGCGGATGAGGAGGCGAGTGTTGACAAAATCCGTTTTGGTGTCGCGAAAGATCACTCAGACCATTTTTGGCCATGAAAGATATTGATTCCAATTTCTTTTCCGAAAGCAAAAATCATTTACTCGATTCGATACCGACGAAAATCGATGAAATTTCGACAGCGAGACGTAGAAACTCAAATCGCGCCGTTTAGATATATTATGGGAAGTGTTAAGAGGAGTTAAACAAACCAAAATTGAGAAAAATTTCGTTTTTTTCGAAAATTACCTATATTGAGGACCCCTAACATCGTCTCCTTTGAGATATAGGGCTCAAATTGTGGGCGGTGTGTTCCTCACTCGAAATAAGTAACCTCAGTGAAAATGGTTAAAATCCGAAGCATGTTTTTTATTTCGCTCCATCCCAATACTTCTCCTCAAAATTGAGCAAGCGGGCTGAAATTCAATATGTAGATTTAGTTGGAGCTCTAGATGTATCTTTTGTAGCTTTTGAATTTTCAGCTTCATTGTATTATATCACGGCTTCGAAAAAGTATAGCTCTTTTGGGTAGTTTCGGCAATTTTTCGAGTTTACCTCACACATAATCTTGTCTTCAAATTCAGCTGAGCTGTAAAAATTTGGTTCGCAGCTTCAGTAGAGGGTCGTAAATGTGTCGTTTGGACGTTTCAGTTGGCCATTTCAATATCAATGTCGACCCATACCATTGCATAAGAAAAAGCACTGCTATAATACAGGGTGTTTCATCTTGATAGTACCCCCTTCATACCACAAGTAAAGCAACACAAGTTGGACTCATGTAACATAGGTTGTTTGTACAAAACATTGTAGGGGCTGTGTTGCAGGCATTTGAATTTTTTATTTTCAAAAAATGCAGAGCAATTTTTAAAAAATTCCAATTGAAAAACTATAAATGGTAGAAATGTCCAGTTTACGCCAAAATGTGACAAGTACAATTTTTGGTAAAAAAATTAGGGTCATAGATTGTGTAGTTCGTGAAATATGATGAATTTAATGTAAGAAGATGATTGAAAAATTTGAAAATTTCCTTAATTTTTGTTCATAACTTTTTAAAAAGTTCTTTTAAGTACCCAATTAAAAATTTTTTTTTGAAGTAACAAGGTACCCTCCATCACTTGGCATAATTAAATTTTCTCCAACTTGTTTAGATATGTTGGAAAAAATTGTTTTGTTACAATTTTTCCCATTTTTCTAAAAAAAATTTCCATAAAAATAAAAATTTCAACAAAAAGCTCTTTTCATTGAAATATTAAATTTATTTAGAGAAAAAATATCAAAATCAAGCAACTGTTTTAGTAAAGGAAAGTTTTTTGCCGAAATTTATTTTTCATCAAAATTTTTCGTTTGATAAAAGAGGAAAAATTTTAAAGAACAATTTTTTTCCAACATATCTAAACAAGTTGGGGAAATTTTATTTATGCCAAGTGGTGGAGGGTACCTTGTTACTTCAAGAAAAATTATTTAATTGGTTACTTAAAAGAGCTTTTTAAAAAGTTATGAAGAAAAATTTAGAAAATTTTCAAATTTTTCAATCATTTTTTTTACATTAAATTCGTCATATTTTACGAACTATACCATCGATGCCCCTATTTTTTTTTACCAGAAATACTACATTGTATTTGCCCTATTTTGGCGTAAATTGGAAATTTCTACCATTTTTAGTTCATAAATTGGAATTTTTTAAAAATTGCTCCAAATTTCTTGCAATTAAAAAATTCAAAGACCCATAGTGTAGCACCTGCAATGTTTTGGATAGTCAATCCATGCTACATGAGTCCAACTTGTGTTGTTCTACTTGTAGTATGAAGGGGGTACTATTAAGACGAAACACCCTGCATACACCTATATTAAAATAATAATACCTTGTAAATGATCACATTGAATTACTCTTACTCACTAAAATCATACAAATGATCTTAATCTATCGCTTTCTTTGAAATACGTAATACGCTGTCAATACATTATTCGTAAAAATTTACGCTGCAAGAACGGATATTTTAGAAAATTTTCACGTATTCTTATCTTATTGAAATTATTATTTTCAAGTCGATTAATTTCTATGTTGCCATAGATTGTTTACACGATTTAATTTTGCCGTCGACTGTACCTCTACAGTGAGTTATATGAAAGTTGAAAAAAAGCTTATTAAATTTCAAACTCTGCTCTACCCTTGTTTACTTTTATTTTTTGCAGTTATGAATTTCCGTTTTTATTCCAAAGATGATGTTTAATTTCGAAGCAAACCTTCGAGCTTGCTCGGAATACTACGAGTAGGTATAGCAGGGCCATCCCCAGCCTTTATGTTGACGACGGCGGCGTGATGAAAATTGGAAAAATGACGGGATTATTTTCCAATTTGTATTTATTTTCCTTTCACGCGCTTTTATTAGAATAAGAAAAAATTATAATTTTGTCTTCTTCCATTTAAAAATACGCCGAAAAAAAAATGGGGGCGAAATATGATAGCTTTATGGGTTCACGTGTCCTATGCTATAATATAAATAAGCCGAACTCAGATGAAATAATTTTTTCGGATGAGCTTGGATGCTTCGGGTAGTTGATTTTTTTTTTTTTTTTCTTTTTAGTTCGTATATAATACGGATACGACACGACGACGATGACGTGTTCGTGTACATATATGAAAATATATGCGGGATTTGAAAATGTTAATTTTAGCGAATCGAGCAATTTTTTAAACTGGATATGAAAAGTAATTTAACTTTGGGATGTTTTTTATTACCGGAATTTTTCTTACTTCGTTTTTAATACATATGCATAACGCGGGTACAATTAAAGTACATACGAGTACGACAACGAGCAGGTATTCGTGTATGATATTTTATAATGATTTCTCGCTTGTGGTGTCCCTACCCATAGAGAAATACTTTTATATAAGATTTATTAATATCGAAAGTTTGACAAAATGTTAGCCTTAAAAAAATGACACCGGAAAAATCAACGAATATTAAACGAATTCATTGTTTCGACTTGATTATGTTAAATTTTTTTTAAATTGAATTAATTAATCTTACGTAATTAATATTTAATTAACGACGAAGATATTTACAAAAAACCAGATTACCGTTACGAAAAGTTGTTCATTATGGAAGAGAAGAGAAAGAGAGAGAGAGAGAGAGAGAGGAAGAAAAATGGTATTTCTTTTAATTAACATTGAAAAAGTTTTAATTTTAATATTTCACGTAGTTTTTCTAAAAACTAAATTTCGTAGGTATGCAAATACGGCCGTTTATTTCGAAACGAATATTTCGAAAACCTATCTCAAGATTGAAAAACTTTAATATTTTTTAGGTAAACAAATTTAACGCAGAATGCATAAGTTTGAAACGTGAGAACGAGTTTTTGCGTTTTTCCCCCTTTTCTTTTCTTGTATAAGTATAAAGTATACTATACAAGCATATCCGTAGGCCAAAAGCAATGAGAGTTTTATATACGGCAGATTTTCTTACCTATATACCCAGCCTACTGTATTGAAGAACATCGTATGCACAAGAAGAAAATGATAAAAAGAAAAAAACTTGTTGCTTGAATATTTTAAGTTTTTTTTTCTTTCTTTCTTTTAAGGGGTTTGAAGTTAAGAAACGTTCGAGGATATATTTTCATAGCGACGATTTGTTAGATACGCTGTTTCAATTTAAAGTATTGCGCGTTTTTTTTTTTTTTTTTTCCTATGAAAGGACAGTGAATTTTTTTTTTTTTCAGTGGTTTGTAAAAAGTTGCATTGGTATTGGAGTTGAATTCAACCGATGGAAATTCTTTGTTAGTTTTTTAACGAAGCATACACAAGTTAAGTTTAACGTTAATGTTACACGCTGAATGGATCATTAACGTGTAAATTTATGGCATGAATTTTTTCGTGTTTTTTTTTTTTTTTTTTTTTTTTTTACGTTTTATGTAAAACGAATGAATGTAGACGAAACGCGACACTTTTTGAAGCAAACTTCTTGCATAAATGAGCTTTCTTCGGGTTATACTTTTTAGGTAGCACCGGATGCGGCGATTTAAATGGCTTAATTTATATTTTTCGAGGAAATTTTTTCGTTGCTAAGTATGTATTTTTTTTACGATGATGTCATCGTCCGTATTGGCGAAATTATTGTCTTTATTGACGACGGTATGTGTAGGAATTGTTTTTATTGTCGATTAATTATCAAATAAGTATCGAGTCGTGAAATTTAGCTTCTTGGCATTATGTTGAAAATGTGAAAAAAAAAGGCATTCCCGAATGCTTTGCTTTTCCATTAATATTTCCGTTATCTTATCTAAATGGAACAATTCGTGGAATAGAAAAAAATGCTGTGCGATGCTTTTCCATGATTAGCGACGAGAATGGAAGGGGATTCGGTAATGAAATAATTGAGTACACTCAACGGCACCTTGAGGATTTGTACTATACAGTTACATGTTAAATTTCATGACGGTAGTAGCTCAATGGCGGGGGGGCGGTAGGAGTAAAATTACAAAAAAGAAAAGAAAAACAAAAGCATTCGATGTTTTTTGAAACCTGTTTTTCATGAGTTAAGAAGATATTCGAATCGTCTATCTCATGGAAAGAAAAAAGGTGGTGTTTGGGATGTTTTTTCTTAAACAATGGTAGGGTTACAAGTGGATATCGAAGTTAATATTCGAAACTCTCGAAAGAGACATTTAAGACCTGTACTAAGTTTACGTATCAAATTTCAAGTTCCTAGCTAAGTTTGGAGGTGAGTTATGAGAGGAACAAACTCAAAAAACAAGAAAAATCTACCAAAAAATTACATTTTTAAGGCTGCGAGGGCGAAAAATGGATCTAAAAAGTCAAAACCCCTACAAAGAACCGCTATGGTCCTTACCAAGTCTAAATACCAAATTTCAGCTTTTTGTAGCCCTTTTTCAAGGTCGAAAAAGGGAAAAACCTCTAAACTTTGGACTATCTATTGATCGGGTCATAAAAGAACATTTTTTTTGCAATTTTAGCCCCTTCGCACTCCCTTCCCCAAATTTGGGCACAACTTCAACCTTACCCCCGAATATCAAATCCACTGCCAATCTAAGCTAATTTCTCAAATTTTATCGATTTGGGTCGGTATTGAGCCTAACAAAATAATTTTTAGCTTCGTCGAAAGGGGAGGGGGAGGAATAAAAAGAAATAAAAAGAAAGGAATATCTGAAATGGTCAAAAATGGTCTCAATGGTCTCCTAACACCCCAAAACGGATTTTGTTGATATTCTCCCTCCCCTCTCATCCGCCATAGCCTAAGTCGATAGATCGTAATAGCCTGGTTTTTATCGATAATATTGGAACTTGAAAGTAATTTTAACTCCCTCCAGGAAGGTGAAACATCGATCTTCGTTCAAAATTTGTATTTCTAGAAGTTTTGAACCGAATTTTCTCAAAATTGCAGAGATGTGAGCTACTACAAAGGGCTATCTATGGAAATTTTTTGAAAAATTTTTGAATGTTTTTTCAAGGTCAAATGATCATTTTAAAGATTTCTAACGGCCATTTCGATAACTTTTTTCAGAGGTGCGATTATGAAAAAAATATTTGTTATGTACCTAGTCTAGATGTACAACATATATTTATTTTAGAATTTTTTATATGGGCAAAAGACGTTCAAAAATGCAAAAATCTGATTTTTATATCACTTTTTCACCCTTAGACGGGTCAATTTTGGTCAAAAAATTTTTTTTTCATAACATATTATTAAATACGTAATTTTACATCACTCATCCAATTTTTATCCAAATTCATTAATTTTTCGTGATTTTCGGTCTTAACATGGTCGTACTAAAAATTGAAAACTATCCTTTTTCGCTAACGAAAATTTCAAATGAACAAACCAATCGCAGATTTCTATTTAGAAAGTAGAATTATACTAGGTGGCTGTATTTAAATGTGAAAATGCCTGTTTAACCTGGAAAAAACGCTCAAAAATGTTTCAAAAAAATTCCATAGATGGTCCTTGGTAAAGGCTTATATGTCTGCAAGTTTGAGGAAATTCGGTTGAAAACTTCCGGAAATAAAAATTTCGAACGAAAGCCAATGTTTCACCTTTCTGGAGGGGGTTAGAATTAGCGTGGCAAGCTAAACATTTTTTCATGAGGGTTTTAGACCGTAAATACCAACCTTTGCCAAGAAAATTCAAAATCCGTGTTCAGGGCCAATTCACTATACAAAGTGGGCTAGACCCTTGCAATCGCCCAACTCAATCTTAATTTGGAGAGGGAATATGTGTGGGACAGCCTTTATTTAAAGTCATACCTGGGGAAAACCCCTTACCTCTCCTCCTAATTGACAAAGGAGTCTGAATTTGATACATGTTATGCAATTTTTGATTCTCCATCGATTGATTTAAAAACCCCTTGATATTTATGATATGACGTTGGATGAGCGATTGAGGAAAGACAAATTTTGATTTTGTGTGAAAATCAGGTGTAGAGAGAACATTTAAAGTGGAGTTTGCGATTATTTGTTGTCTTCTAATATACAATGTAGGTTCTGATCCTACGGGAGTAGGCTTACTGTGGGTATAGTTCGAAAGGCTCTGAGAGTGATTCTGATACTAGTGTTGTGAATTGTGTTTAGTCTGTTGAGAACAGAAGAATTTGCAGTGGTGTAGATACAAGAGCCATAGTCGAGTGTGGAG
>FIZR01001215.1:0-24197 GCA_900060175.1 Ferrisia virgata | reverse complement strand
CAAATTGCCAGTTCTGCAATTCAGAAGAAATTACTGTTAAGCACCTCCTGTTTCACTGCACTAACCTCAAAACAATACGATAAAAACAAAATATACCAGAAAACTCTGAAACTATTCCTGATGATCCATCTCAAATCTCCAAAATCCTCTATCTAATAAAAGAACTCAAGTTAACAAACCAGATTTAGATCCCCTTTCCACTGGGCGTAATAGTCTTAGAAATTACACACGCCCACTATAAAAAAAAAACATGATTTTAAAACTACTGAAAAGCCAAAAAAATTGCGAAACGTTTTTTTTGGTCTCATGCCTTCTAGTATGACCCGCTGACATTAAAAAAATCGAAAAAATATAATTTTTTTTTTGATTTCTAAGTAAATTTTGAAATTTTAATTCAAAACGTGGTGTGGTAAGGGTCAAGTTAAAGACCCGAAATTTTTATCACGTTCATTTGACGTAATTTTGCAATCTTTTCTCCAACTTTTGAAAAAAAAAAAAAAACCTAAAATTGAAACGCCCCAGTGCTCACACATCGAGAGAAAAATTGGTTTTTCATAAATTTGAGCAAATTTGTAATCGAGTTAATACGACGTGCTGAGCACAAACTGGAGGTTAACTTTTTCATGCGAGTGCTCCCTTCTTACCCGGCTATGCTGTTTTTTTTACAATCACAAGTGCAACAGCGATACTTGTAAATTGATGCAAAATACCTACATTAAAACGTATTCGATCAAATGGTCTCGATTATCGTATCCGGTCTAGAAGAAGATATTTCATCAACTAAATACAAGTGTACTTTTTTCGATCATATAAACACTGGTAGAATGAACGGTGGCGACGGCGTGTTTCATTTGCTTACCCTCGAGACCCCATACTCTGCGGATTATTTCAAATTGACGGTCATTACGCGTTTTACGCGCACGTAACCGAAGACGATATTCAATTTAAAATACCAACTGCATTTTGCTGATAAGACAATCACTCGATGAAAATTCTTTCAACGTCAGATTTGTAAACGACGCGACGCTTTCTGATACGATGATAAATCGTCGGAAAATCTCTTTCTCTCTTTCTTTATACGCATAGGTACATTCGTTTGCAACAAATGAATATCCACGGAAGCGTAAAAAAAATACAGGCTACAGGGTCGGCTTGCCGGAACGAAAAGAGAGCAGCTTTAATCTACTTTAAGTGATCATCGTACATTTGGAATAGAATAGAGCGTCCGTAGACGAGACGTACTGCCATATAATCGAATGAATACAATATATTTTGGTTGGTGGGTGCTTTCTTTTTTTTTTTTTTTTTTTTTTTTTTTTTTTTTATACATGGTATATACTCTACAGAAGGTATACCGCCCTCACCCCCCCCGCCCACCGTACGGTGCAGAATAAGCGAGAGAGCCGGATTGGCGAAATATATGTATTGTGAAAACGATGCAGAAAGTGTTTAGCAATTAAACCGCACGTACTATTTAAAAGCTATAAAACGTATTGAATATCATCAATTATTAGACCACGTGATGACCAAAATGAGAGAGGGTGATATGTTGACGGCGATGAGTGACTTTTAAAGGGTGTTTCTGCTCTGTAATGGCTGGTATAACCATCTTTTGTGCTGTGTTATCTTCGCTCAACTGGAATGATAATGAAGACAAAAGCTTTCCACTTCTTAACCTGAACGTCGACGTTACGTCTTCAAAGCTATTGTGGTACACCCTTCGATCTTGGTCCTTTTAGCGAATTTTTTTTTTCTTTTTTATTTCAAACTTACTACGTTTCAAGGGGTTGGCAAATTTGATTTCGAGCTACACGGTATCTATCAATCACGCGTCCATCGACACTGCTTAATTTATCCAGCTGATACGATACATCTTTACGATGATACTGATGTGGTCAGGATGATTTCAACTTGTATCGATAATACGTAGTAAGGGATGAAATACAACCTTGTGAAGTTTACCTACTCCTAGAACCAGACAATAGATAACTCGAAAAAAAAATAGTGAAGAAAAATAACACCTTTTGTAGAATTAGATACGTAGTCGGATACTCGGACATCAACTTGAAACGTGCCCAAAAGAAAATAATATCTACACACTTAATATTCGACTCATTAGCCTAATTATCTATGTCGTATTGTCAATGAAAACCAAGCTATTACAGTCTAACGACCAACGGCAGATGAGGGGGGAGGATACCAACAAAATCCGTTTTGATGTCCTAGAAGACCATTAAGATGATTTTTAGCCATGCTAAATATTTATTCATTTTTTCCCCCGAACAATAAAATTATTTACTCCGCTCGATACGGACCAAAATCGCTTCAATTCAGTCAATCGGCTAAGTTTGGCGGCAAATTAAATATATATGAGTGGGGGTGAACTTGGGTAAAAATTCAGCTATGCCCCAATTTGGGGGAGGAGGTGCTGAGAGTTCGAAAATACAAAAATTGTATTTTTTTAAAGCCAATTAATAGAAAACCAAAAGTTGCACAACATATTCAAAAATCAACCTCTTAAGTCAATTAAGAGGGGAGATATGGGGGTGGGTTCCCTTTTTGATCTTGAAAAAGGGCTATTCCTCCATTATCATCCCATCAAATTAAACTAGGAAGTTGAAATTTGGTATGTACATTCAGTTGGGTTCTTAGACGTGCCTTTTGGGGGTTACGACATTTTAGTTCCGTTGCTCTCCCTCGCAGCCCCAAAGAAGTGATTTTTTCGATAGGTTATTCTCATTTTTTGAGTTTTTTGAGTTTCTTCCTCACATAACGCCCCTCCAAATTGAGCTAACAACTTGAAATTAGGAATGAACATTTAGTGCGGATCCTAGATGTGATTTTTGGGGGTTTCGACTCTTCATCCCCATTTCACCCCTTCACAGCCCTAAAAAAGTGGTTTTTTGGTCGTTTTTTCTGATTTTTGGAGTTACTTTCTCGCATAACTCCCCTCCAAATTGAGCTAGGAGCTTGAAATTAGTTATGTACATTTAGTAGGGACTCTAGATATGCCTTTTGGGATACTCGATCTTTCAGCTCCATTGAACCCACTCACAGCTCCGAATGTGTGGTTTTTTGGCCGATTTTTCTGATTTTTGGAGTCAGTTCCTCCCCTAACACCCCTCTAAATTGAGCTAGGAACTTGAAATTAGGTATGTACATTTAGTAGGGACCCTAGATGTGCTTGTTTTGGAGTCTCGACTTTTCAGCCCCATGGAACCCTCTCACAGTCCTAAATATGTGGTTTTTGGTAGATTTTTCCAATTTTTAGAATTTTTTCATCGCATAACTCTCCCCTCTAAATTGGGCTAGGAAGTTGTAATTAAGTAGTGCCAGGAAATGACTGACAATGAGATGTAAAAAAAGGGTACCTACCAGAATGAGCAATTTTTTTTTTTGGAAATGCAATAATACCGGGGTTACAATAGTTGCGGAATTACTTCAAAAAATGTCAACCCCTTAACTTAATTTTTTAACTTCCAAAACTCACTCACAGTTTGAAAATTTTTTTAGTGTTAAAAAAAAGCGAATAAAAAATTGCTTTTTTTAGAAATGGAATTATAATAAATATCTGTTCCCAAATGATTATTAACGAGAAGTTTTCATCATTGTTCCTCATTTCAAGGGCTTTTAAAAAACGTTACTTTTTACCTTTTATTTCTTGTTTTTTAAAAAAACCATGAAGGCATTTTTTTTTTGAGAACCACCCCTCCCCCCGAAATGGATTAGTACATCAATTCCAAATCATTAAACGCAATATTTCAATTTTATCCCCCACCGACGATTCGATTTTTCAAAGTCACTTAACAAAAAGGTCTTTTTTCACGTATTTCAAAATAAATTTGCTAAAAATTGAGATAATGACTTTTCAAAAGAAATTTCATCCTGAGGGATACATTTCATCTGTTTTAGACACTCAAAGGCAATTTTTCACTTTTTTTCTTTTTTTTTCGAGCAATTTATACTGCATTTTTGCATGCTGAAATACGAATTGAGAACACCTAAAAATGACATAAAAGGAGGAAACAGATTTTATTCTTGAAAAAACTTGAAAAAACTATTCTCCAAGTACCCCTGAAAAATCATTTATCGGCGATAAAATTGTAAATTGCGCTTAATCGTATGAATTTGATGTCCTACATTCGTTTCATGAGAGTGTTTTTCAAAAAGAAATTTTCAGAATGGATTCGCAGAAAATTGTGAAGAAACACAAAAAGTGAGGAAATACATTTCAAACATAAGTTTTATCAAAGAGAATATATTCCATCTCATCATTAATGATGCCAAACAAAACCTTGAAAAAACAAGAAAAAATCATTCATTCATCCATGGGAGATAAAATTTAAATAATGCATTTAAACATTTTAAATTGATGTCCTTCATCCATTTCAGGAGGACGTTTGTTGAAAAAATTCCCTTCTTTGTTTTTTCAGAAAATCGTGAAACAATGCAAAAAATAAATTTTTTTATACCCCTCTGAGTAAAGGCCAAATATTGAAATTTCCAAAAACAGCCAAATTCGACCCACTCTAGTACCTATGGTCAAGATAGGCGATTTGGCCCTGTTCTCAGATTTGGAAAATTATCACGAAACATTGTTGGAGTCTTCAAAAAAATTTGCAGGCCCGAAAAATCCACCTTCACCCCTCTTCCCCGCTACAGGGAAAAATTGTATTTTTCTTATTATAAAATTTTCGCAAGGGAGTTTTATGCTAAGAAATTGAACCCATTTATAATGTGTAAGGGTGAGGCCCACATATGAAAATTTTTTTCAACATGTTTTAGCCAGGTAAGAAAACATGAAAAAAATGAAATTTTAAACATTATTTATTACGCAAAAATCAAAAGAGGTACATAGATTTTTTTTAATTGTATGTTTTAGCAGGTATTTGGTACGACCTACCACGAGGTTACTTATTTTTGCATTTTTAGTAGTATGAGTCATTTCGAAAATTGCGAAAAACCTTGACAAATGAGGATATTTTGAGATTTTTTCCATCAAAATTACCTTAAAATTGAATGAAATCACCATAAATGAAAAAAGTACACCAGAAACCCCCCGCAATCTAATTTTTGATCTTGTGTATTTATTTATAGGCGTTTTTTTTTAAAACATGATAAATTGAACTATTTAACGCATACAAAAACTATCTGTGTTCTGCTCTTCAAATTATCCCTATCTAGACGTTTTTCACTTTCATTTTGCTCGAATTTTTAAAATTTTATTTTTTTGCTCCAATTCCTTTGGAAAAAAATCCTTTAAAAAAATCGAAAATTCAAAATTTACGTAAAATTATCGTATAAAAAGTGAGGAGGGAGAAGGAGGTGGTTCTTGCTTTCGAAAATTTTTTACAACCCCTTTCTCCTCCCAAAACGTTTTACATTATTTTAAAAATCTATGAACTGGGCCAAATCACCGGTTTCTCTTCATACCAATTTTTAGAACGAAAAAAAAAACCTTTGGAGTTGAAATTAATTAAAAAAAAATACACACCAATTTTCTTTTATTTTGTCCGACTTGTTTTCACACCTAACTGAAGCGAATAGAAGAAAAAAATAATTGTCATAATAATCTCATCCTGTATCCACTTCCTCGTACAGCCGAAAAATTGTCTCAAAGAAAATCGATAACAATAGGAAGAAGAAAGCAAATAAAAAACGGTCATTTGAATAATTTCCTCGTTTAATTTAAATTCTTAGAGTGGAAATGAGACACGGTGTAGAGATAAGCATTTTAATCTAACTAAGTGTTGTATTTTAGGAAGAATCGAATGTGTTAACTAAGATAAATCTGTTTTATTCGTCTCGGCCTAGCCTACTGCTACACAGGGTGGGCCTAAAAGTGTACCCTATTTTGTGATTTTTCATCCGTGAAAAAATAATTCATCGCGGGCAGGGTTGGTGTTTTAACTACGAGTTTTTTTTTTTTTTCAATTTATTTCACAGTGTTTGAGATTTTTATTTAGTAGATATCTAAAGCTTATCTATAATTATTTTTTGTACGAACTGAATTTAATCGGCAATTGAGTACAAGCTGGGTAAGGTAAAAGGATTATTTTCAGTAGTTGCTGAGTTTCTCATTATTTTATTTATTTGAAAATTATTATGCACTACGAAGGGAGCAGAAATTGATTAAGTATACTTTGAGGTTTGAGATTCAAAAGAAGATGAATATTCTTGATATAGAAATAGGATTATGAAGCTAACGTAGTGGGATTGAAAAATTACACTCCCCCCCCCCCCACCAGTTACATCTGCAACATTTACCAAATTTACAAATACGTGCCAAATTTCAACCTTGTAACTTTATTTGGAAGAAAGTCCCAAAAAATTCTCTTTTTTAGGGTTGTAAGGGGCTGAAATGAGACGAAAAAGTACTCACTTAACACAGAGGGGATACATACGAGTAGAACATTCAAAATAAGAACAAAATTGAAAATCTGCAAAAACTGCTAAAAATCCACTATTTAGGGAGCTATGATTGGTGCAATAGACTGAAAAGACAAAAAAAAAAACATCGCTTTGCGATACTTTCTTAGCCTCATTTTCGTGACATAGTACAACCATGAGATTTGAGCCTACTCGACATTGCGAATAAGACGGGTTCAAAGGAGCTAAAAGTCAAAAACTCCAAAAGGCACATACCTAATTTCAACTTCCTAGCTCAATTTGAGGGGGAGTTATGCGAGGAACACACTCAAAAAACAAGAAAAAACGATCAAAAAACCACATGTTAGGGGCTGTGTAGGGGTGAAATGGGGATGAAAAGTCGAGACCCCCGAAAGGCACAACTAAGGAACCCACTAAATGTACATACCAAATTTCAAGTTCCTAGTTCAACTTGGAGGGGAGTTATGCGAGGAACAACTCAAAAAACTCCAAAAATGAGAAAAAACGACCAAAAAACCACTTTTTTGTGGGTGTGAAATGAAGCTAAAAAATTAAAACCCCCAAAAGGCACATCCAGGGTCCCAACTGAATGTACATCCCATATTTCAACTTTCTAGCTCAATTTGGTGGGGAGGTAGGGGAGGAACACACCTTTTTCAGAGTCAAAAAGGTGGAAAACCCTCATATCTCATCTTCCAATTGACTTGAGAAGTTGATTTTTGGATATGCTATACAACATTTGATTCTCTATCACTTAGCTTAAAAAGGCGTAATGGGGCAAAACTGAATTTCGACCCAAATTTATCTTCACTCATATATATCTCATCCTCCGCCAAACTGGGCCGAGTAACCGAATTGGAGCGATTTTGGTCGGTATCGAGCGGAATAAATGATTTTAATGTTCGGAGAAAAAAAATAAAAATACAAATAAATATCTGACATGGCTAAAAATTGTCTTAATAGTCTTCTAGGACCCCAAAACGAATTTTTTTGATACCCCCCCCCACCTCATTCATCGTTGGACGATGGACTGTAATAGCCTGGTTTTGATTGATATCGTCAAAGGTCCCGACCCGTACCACATCTATATTCCGAATTTCAGCACCGAGGTTCAATATGGGGGGGGGGAGGGATAGAGACTAGAAAAACTTTTTTCCATGTCAAAAAAAAATAAAAACCATATTTCTCCACTTGTAATTAAGATAGAATTCCGATTTTTGGATTAAGCACCTGATTTTACATTGAATGGTTTAAGAACGAACAATTTTTTCGATTTATGCTTCACAGCATTCCCTTCCCAAATTTCAGACAAAAAGGACACGAATGAATTTTGGCTCAAAATCATTCCCATTCATATTTAATCTGCGGTCAAAATCTGGCTACTGCTGAAATTTGAGTGATTTTGGCCAGTACCTTTGTTTTTTGGGGTGAAAAAAATTACAATAATTTCTGGAATGTTTGAAAATGCTCTTAATAGGCTTCTGGTACCACAAAACGAATTCCTCCTTTGGCCAGTTGTCTGTAATAGCTCATTTTCTTCGACAATATTACAGAGATGTCAGAGAAAAACAGGCTAGAAATTGATTTTCAAAATGTTGATAAATGAAGACCTTATAGACTTTGAAATATCAAGATGGAAATCAGCGGGGTAGAGCGGTAAAGGGATAACGGAAATTTTCTGTTCAGTTACACAAGATTCCTCCATTAGCAGCTCTGTTCACTGATTCCTGTTCAACCTGTTCCCAATTCTGATTGGATAAGATCTCAAATGTAGATATGACGTAGAATGTATCAGATACCTATCTAGAGAAAGAACGACTTCTGACCAATGGCTGTGGAATTAGAATCAGTGAAGAGCGCCTCTACAGGGAAAAACAAGTAGAACTCGACACCGTAATCCCTTTACCACAGGAGTAGAAGATTTCTATTTTGGTGTTTCAGTGTCTAAATTTGACGATCTGTTATCAGTTTTGATGTTAAATTATTTTTTTCATACGATTTTTAGTTAATAAAGCGAATACAAACATTTTTCTAAATTACTACATTTTCGTTAAATTTCGTTTCTTTTTCAAAGTACTTAAAAATAATCACGTTCAAAGTGAGACGTTTTTTTTTGGTATTTCCTACATTTTTGTAAACGTCTCCTCAAGAGTTAATTTTTCCAATTTTTTATTTCAATGCGAAAAAACATCTACTCATATGCTTTAGCTAAGAAAAGTAACGAACGATGGATTAATCGCGAAGAAAAGTCCGCCCGTACAAGGTAAGGTAGACAACCTGGCGATACATCGCCTTGGAATCACGGAAACACACCCGATCGAAAAAGCACCAAACTATCGGAAAACATTTCATTACACTTATTCGAAAAAATATCCATTTACTGTGGTAAACGACCAATAAATAAAATTTAAAAAAGTAGAAAAAAGTCTCGTGGGCGACTAAGTAGTAAGTACTTGATTAAAATAAAATATTGACCGTGACACACAAAATGTTCTGTTAATGTTATAAACCCTGCTCGTTTACCAATTGCGGCAGTATTTCTTAAATCGATATCGAAGAAGAGACTGAGTGCGATAGAGATGAAAAAAAAAAAAAAAAAAAAAAAAAAAAAAAACGAGATTCATCCGAAAGGGAGGAAGGATAAACAAAAATGGAAAATGAAAAGAAATTTTGACACAGAATGGGCCCATAGATTTATTACGCGACAACGAAACTCGGCGCCAGACAAGATAGTTGAGGAGACGATAAGACCGAACCATTTTTGCAAAATAACAATAAAAACATAGCTCTAATAACGCACACATATACACACATACACACACACTCGCACCCAAACCCCAAAAATATTTTAGTTTTGGCAAATCGATATATACTAACTCGCTTTCCATTTTGCTTTACTATAAGTTCAACCATGTACGACTAGACTCGTGTCTAGCAAAGTAATTAAATTGCATTTTTTCGATCCTATACTACCCGGATACTTATTTTCTGGTGTTTGTATCCTAAACTGGGCTAGCTTCTATTTTTTTTCCCTTTCTTTTTGTTCGCTCGGTACTTTTAATGTAATGGGTTGTACGAAGTATGAAAAGCAGGGTGCGCGAATTAAGTGACAACTTGTAGAGTATTCGATTCGATTTAGCGTTTAATTAGGCACGTTTTTAGTGAAATTGTCTGTGTTTTTAGTCAAGGGGATAAACGTCGTCGAGTAATTAAAGTGAAACCTTTTTTTTTTGTTTTTCTTTTGTATTGTTCTGATTGGCGAGTTTGGGTAGTTTGGATTTTAAGGAAATGTGTTGTGAAAAAATGATTCACTGGCAACAAATGTACCCTTTTCTTTTGTATGTTCTTTTTTTTTATTTATTTGGAAAAATGGAAGTGAACACAAAATTGGTCGTGATTTATAATTATAAATATTAAGAAAAATTGATTAAAAGTTTTAACTGTTCTTATTTTAAGCTAATTTTTGGTAGCTTATTTTTTTTTTAATTTCGAAATTTTGAGTAAAGAATATAAGTTTAATTAAATACACAAAAGTGGCACTAGGACACTAGAGCTAAAGATAGTTTAGATTCCTTAGTACTGTGCACAAGAGATGAAGATCATTTGAATTTAACCCCTGATGATGTTGATAATCTAGAATTTTGGTAGTAAAAATAAATAAAGTTGAGAATTTCAGCTCGAAATCTGATCAAAAATATGAATATGGAGATGAAGATGGTTTTAAACTTGACTATAAAGACAGAGATGATACAGAGTTCAGCGGTGGCAATAAAAATACATCTGAATTAAACTTCAGAATCGAAAAACATTATAGAACGCTGCTCTAAAGATGATCCAGAACTTGATTTTAGCGATGAAATAACCCAGCTCTGGAAATGAAGATGGTTCAAAACTAGATTCCGAAGATGAAAAATAATTTACAACTTGGATCTAAATGTGATCTAAAATTAATTCTAGCGATAAAAATATTCTACATCTCAAATGCACAGATGAAAAAATCTAGAACTCAGCTGTAGGGATGTGTGCAATCTAAAGATTAGCTTTAGTGATAAAAGTTCTGTACATCTACTCTAGAGATGAAAAAATCTAGAACTCAGCGCAAGAGATGAGAGCAATCTTGAATTTGGATTTAGTGATGAATGACCTATCCCTCGAATCTAGAGGTAACAAAAATTCAGAACTCAGCTCCACAGGTAAGTTCTCTAGAACTTGGTTTCTAGTGATGAATATTCTGTACCCAGATTCCAGAAATGAAAAAATTCACTAATTCAGTTCTAGAGACGAACATAATCTAAAATCTGACTCCGGGGAGAGGGAGGAGAAGCTCTAAATTTGAACTTTATAGATAAAACCACCGCCTAGAAGTTTGTTCCAAGGATGAAAATGATTTAAAACTTGGCTCTAGAGATAATAGTTCTATACTTCCATTCTGGAGATGGAAAAATCTAGAACTCAGCTCTGGAGGTGAATTTTCTAGAATTTGGTTCTAGTGATGGATATTTGGTGCCTTAGCTCTAGAAATGAAAAAAAAAAAAAAATTCAAAAACTTAGTTCTAGAGATAAAGACAATCTAAAATTTGATGAGGGGAGGAGAAAACAAGCTCTAAACTTAGACTTTACAGAAAAAATCACCCAGAAGTCGGCTCCGAAGATGAAAATAATCTAGACTTAACTCTAGTGATAAAAGTTCTGTACCTGTATTCCAAAGATGGGAAATCTAGAACTCAGCTCTAGAGGGGAGTGCTATGTTATCTGGAATTTGACTTCAGTAATTAAAATTCTATGCCTTTACTTTAGGGATAAAAAATCTAGAACTCAGCTCTAGAGATGAACTCTTTAAAACGTGGTTATTAAGATGAATATTCTACATCTCAACTATAGAAATGAAAAAAACCTAGAACTTAATTCTAGAGATAAAAAAATCTTATGTAGAATGGTCTACCTATACTTGGACTCCAGAGATAAAAAAGTTTAAAAGGCAACTCTAAAGATTAAAATGATCTAGAGTTTGGCTGTTGCGATGAAAGTTCTATACCGCTACTCCAAAGATGGAAACATCTAGAACTCCACTTTAAGGGGTATGGTCAACTCTCCAGAACTTGGTTCTTGTGATCAGCATTCTGTATCTAGGCTATGTGATGAAAAATTTAGAACCTAGCTCTAAACAGAAAGGCATTCTAGAACTTGACTCCAGGAGGGAAAACAGCTCTATACATGGACTCCGAACATTGAACAGCCTAGAAGTCAACCTCAAGGGTGAAAATAATCGAAATCTTGCCTTTAGTGATGAAAATATATTCTATAAATAAACTTCAGACATGAAAAATTAGAACTCAGCTTCAAAGAAAAAGATAATCTGTTACTCTGCATGGAAGTACTGCTAACCATATAAATTTGAACCTCAAATTTAATTTTTTGCCAAAACTGAAAATAAAAAAGTCATATCAAGAAAGTCACAGTAAAAACATCCGTATAATGTTTTTCTTCAACCAATTTCCCCCAAGGTATCGTAATTGAAAGTTTAAAGGATTTAGTTTGTAAATCAAAAGTAATAAATCAATTGGGAGGGAGGAGAGGCGAGAGGAGGTGAGCTTCTCAGGGGTACAGAATTTCTATTTTTTTGTTACATGGTCTTTTCTATCTTTCTGCAAATGGGAAGTGGATCTTTTGAATTGAAACTCCCTTGAAAACGTATTATAAATTTTACAGGGTCAATTACAAAATCTGAGCATAAAGTCATTTCCATCATACAGGATAAGCCTACGAAACAAAAATCCCTCAGTAGTATGAGAAAAACTTATCTTTTTCACAACGAATCGCTGCAACTAACAACCTCATAAAGATCAGCTAAGCACACGATTGAAAAGAAATCTCTAATGTGAAAGAACTTCGATAAAGCTTACAAACATAGAAAGGAAATCTAACCACAAAAATCGAGTAAATACATATACAGAAAATAAGGATGAAAAATCGAAACCGAGCCAAAAAGCAAACGATACCATCGCATTTGTAAATTTAAAATAATCATTGCGGCAACACAACGTAATAAAATTCTTATACACAGAAATACGAATCGAATACGATGACTAGATTTTCAGTATTCTTATGTACATAGCTCTACATACGTATAGGGTAACACACGGATATGTGTATGTACAGTATGAATGACAAACAGTATTTTTATATGTACGGAAAAAGGGGGAAAAAAGTAAAAAGAAACACGAAACAAAGGCGACGAAGTGAAGGGGCTTCAAAGAAAGACAGATAGAGAGAAAAACGAAAGAAACATAGAGATGCCGTTGTAAACGGGTTTCACCCTGTCGACAGTCTAAAATCTCCTTTTATTACGATCAACTTTCTTTTTCCCACCCACGCGAGGAACAGTTAAAGAACTGTAAACCTCGCTCGCCCCTCGTTTGCAGATAAATCACAATCCCTAGTTCTCAGTTTCTCTATATTTTCCCTCTTATAGCGAAGCGAGTTTTTTTTCTTCTCTTCTTTATTTCGTTTGGCGGAGCTGCTACTGTTATACGGAGCGTATTTTATAATAAATTGGTCACTGTATCAAGTTCCGCTTTACCGACCGTGACACATTTATTTTTAAATCTGATGCTTTTTTAGTGTTCGTCGATCGTTTTTGATGCGGTTGTATGCATTTTAATTTTTGTATCGATCGCAAATCTGGCATAGGTATTAAAATGAATGAATTTAATGGTGTTTCAGGGATTACAAAGTGACAAGTTGGATTTTATGTAGTTTTTATTTTTTTTCGAGTGGGTGTAATTGAAGTTAGGAGCAAGAGAGTTATACTTATTTGTTGTAAGAGCCTTCATCGTTTACATTTCTTCTAAGAATGAACTCGAGTAAAAGATTAAAAATTGAAATTTTTAAACTGCATCAAAGCTTTCTGAGATCACCGTTTTTCTTTTCTTTTAAATTAAACAAGGAGTTGTTTAAAAATACAGCCGTGAATAGCTAAGTTTACTCAGAACTATCTTGGATAAAAAGCCAACTTGAACACCAGCAAATGTGGAAAAAATAAAATTTTCAGAATAAGGTAAGTAAGCTGACTGAATCTTCAAACAAGCATACAGTACCTGTTCAATGAAAGATTTAAGATATTGAAGGGTACATTTTGATACCTATCAAACGACTACTGAAACACATATTTCTATTTTATAGTTCATATTTATAGGTGCAATTAACTTGAACCCAGGAGGAAATTAATAGTTTAAAATGTGTACGTATACTAAATATCATACAAACTATAAAGTATTGTAAATTTCTAGATTTCGCAATTCGCTCATGCAATAGGGCGTTTCAATTTTAATTTTTCCCCCGAAATTTTGAGGGTATTGAAAAACGTTGGGAAATGACGACGAATGAATGTGGTAAAAATTTTGATTCACTGACTTGACCCTTGACTCGTACCAAATAGTTTTATAATTTCAAAATTTACATATTAAGAAATTTACAAAGTTCTTTATTTGAATTTGGTAATAATGTGTCATACTAGTCGATATGATGATATCAGACCAAATAAAGTTTTCGCAATTTTATTGCCAATTCAAAGGGTACAAAAGCACGTATAAAAATTAAAAAAAATTTTACGAGTGCCTACAAAGGCGAAAAAGCAAAAAAATATACCATTTTTCATGTCATCAGAAATAATGAAATCCTGTATTTTCCTTTTCGCACTGATCAAAAAAATTCAAAAAGAAGGATTTTTTAATTTTTCAACCATATTTTGAACTGCCTATTAAAAATAATGAGGTCAAACTGTCAAGAGGCAAATCGGTGACCCCAAATTGTTAGCACTTTCATTTGACGTTATGTTTTCACTACAAACCATTAACTTTCAAAATAAAAAATAGGAAATTAAAGCTCTTTTGTTTGTACTTACAAAAGAGTAAATTTTTTTTACACTTGCCGGGTATCCCAAGAAACCTACTTCCACAATAAAAATTGTAGTGCCTAAGCTTGGCGGGTGGATGAGGGGTGGGAGGATGAGGAGCTGAACAGAGAATTAGACTTCGAGAAATCATCAAACGGTAATGAAAACACTAAAACATTCGAAACAACGACTTTCATGAATTGAGAAGATATTCGAATTGTCCACTCATGGAATAAAAAATGGATCGCTCTGGGATGTTTTTTCTTGAACAATGGTAGGGGTACAGGTAGATATTGGATTGAATAGCTAAAACCTCCAAAACGCACATTTGAGACCTATACAAAATCTATATACCAAACTTTAACCACCTAGACCAAGTTGGAGTACGAGGAACAAGCTCAAAAAATTGAAAAAAGACCAAAAAACTACAGTTTTAGTTATGAGGAAGTGCAATGAAGCTGAAAAGTCAAAATTTCCAAAATGCACACCTAGGATTTATACCAAATCTGCACACCAAATTTCAACGTCCTTATCTCAACTGAGAGGGGAGATAGGATGGGGACAGCCCTTTTTCAAGGTCAAAAAGGAGAAAACCCCTCACATCTCCCCACCTAATTGACCTAAAAGGCTGATAGTTGGACATGTTACATAAATTTGGATTCTCTATCGATTGGCTGAAAAAGGAACAATTTTTATATTTTAGCCCCGCAGCGCCTCTTCCTTCAAATTTGACATACCTGATTTTTGACCTGAGGTCATCCCAACTCTGGAATATCAAATACATCGTCAATCTAAGCATAGATCCCAAATTTAATCAATTTTGGCCAGTATCAAGCAGAGTGAATAAGTTTTTGTTTCGGGGGGGGGGGGAAGCAATTAAAAAAAATAAGTATCGACAGCATCAAAAATGGTCGTAATGGTCTTTTAGGACCCCCTCCCTCCTCCATTGCTGTGGGTTGATGAACCATCATGGCCTGGTTTTCATTTACAACATAACATAGAAAATCAGGTCGTAAATGTAAAATATCTTGCCACCATATTGCGTTCAGAACATGACTTTTTTACCTTCGGTAGTGGGTCATCTATGCCTATGTGTGGCATAGTTATTCAAATCAACATGTAATACATTTTTTTTTTTGATAACTTATATTTCAGGAATAGGAGAATACAATTTAGGCTGTGCTTATCAACAGTCTGAGCTACCTACCCAAGATCTTAAGACAGAAGTGAAGATAACCACAGCCAAAGGGAGGGAGATGAAACACAATAAACATAACAGTAAAAATAGAGGAATTTTTGCAGATAAAGTAAAATAAATAGTTAATCCTCCCTAGGGGGAGGGGTTACAACTGGATGTGGCTGATCATTTGTATTCCAGGTGATCGAAACCAAGTTTAGTTCGTGATAAAAAAAAACTAGGTTCTAGCAGGCATCACACAGTTGTGAGCCATTTTGATTTTGATTTTTTTTTTTATGTTTTTAGGAGATATTTTGAAATTGAATCTTCTGTAATTCCTCTCCATTGCACGTTGCAAGTTAAGCTCAGAAGCTGAAAATGTTTACAGTGGGAGTACTTTACAATACTCTACACATGTGCAAAAAATTTTCATTTGGTGTTTAACTTTTTGGGTAGCTTCCTTGTTTGTGATCATGCGTATCAAGTTCTGAACTCAGGTTATAATTTACCATCGACAAATTTATTCAATAAATCTAACAAAAACAATGGATGTTTCGCTGGTACCATATGTCCAGCGTTCCGAATTAGAACTTCTTTTAGGTTTCCAAAAGATTTGTAATATCCAGCCAAATGACCATTCACGTACCACAAGTTTCTTTCGGCTTCACTGTATTCATCAGCCCCACTCCAGTGCAATTGATCGATGAAATTAGAAGTCAAGTAATGCGCTACGATGATATCCAGCTGTCCGCTGAAAAACATGATGGGATATACTTCTAATAATTCTTCTATTAGCATCTTTGTACTTTGACATTTATCACGTTGAAGATGTGTATTAACTTGAGTGGACCAGCTGCGATACTCAGTACGTCCAACGTGAATGGTTTTTCTAAAGTTGTCGTCGTTCATAAATTCGCGGAACGTACTACCACCATTGAACTTCTCCCAAACATAATCAAAAAGGGAGGTAAAATTAGTAAATGCAAGAATTTGTGACCAAACGTTACTGAAAGTTTGAGCGGCATTATCCCATTGGGCATTACGAATGAATATTTTTGCTTCGTCTTCTTTCTGTTGAAGAATCAATTTCTCCCTGTGATCGATTAACCCAAGCCTGTGAAGGTGCTGGGCATAGACGAGCATATTTTCAGGATCACTAAATCCGTTACCGATGAAAAGTCCTTTTAAATTAATAGGGTGAGAGGTTTTTGGATTTCTTTTATATATTTCGTAGCCTAAAGCTGGTATATATTTACCAGCGTATGATTCTCCTGATATGATGAATTCATTTTGCCGAAGTTCTGGAAACAACGTGAAGAACTGTATTAATGCATCAAACAAATGCTGGCTAACTTCTTGCTCGGTTGTAACATAATATTCATTTGTAAAACTATATCCGACTCCGATTGGATTGTCTATATACAAGACATTAAAGTTATTTGTCCATGAGTATTTGCTTTTCGCCAATTTACCATCTTTATTAATTCGAAATGGTCCGTTTTCTGCAAAAAGTCCAAAGATCGAACTCGACCCTGGACCACCTTGTAACCAAAGTACAACAGGTTGAGATAACCATTCAGAGCTCGATTGTTTGAAAAACCAAAAAAATAAATTAGATTCGTGCGTTTCGTTTACCGTCAGGTATCCAGAGTGGCTGAAGATGTTAGGAAGCAAAGGTTCGACGTAGGATTTTTCTCGCGCTAAATTGATTTCACCTCTTTTGATTAGTGGAGTTAGCATTAAAGGATCGCCACAGTTTTCCGAAGGTACATATTTGGATATAATATTTTCTATGATACCGAACAATGAAATTGAAAATAAAAATAACCGGTACATTTTGCTGCTGAATACGTGTTGGTGACGCGAAATATACTTGAACACTGAATCAATTTCTTCGCTTCAAAATTAAAATAATAAATAATTAATTCTTCATTCAAAGTATATTTGTAGCCTTGTAGGTGTCACGATGCAATGAAAGTAAGTGCATACTTGAAAAGTAATATGAGCATGATATACCTAATATTGTAGGTTAACACTTATGGCAAGTAATAGAAACGAATGTTGGCGTTAACAAGTTGTTTTTATCACATGAGATATGATAAATAAGAAAATATGAATAGTGTTTGAACCAGTCGTTAGGTACAAACAGTAAGACCATTCATTCCCTCATACTTATCATATTTATAGTAAAATTAAGTTGGCAAGAATGTCTTCATCGAGTATCTGTAATTAGTAATTCGATCAAAGATTATTAGTTTTTGAGAAAAGTGTACTTATGTACTGAGTATTAACAAAAAAAGATAATTTGTAACCTATTTCTTTATTTACAATGAACTTGAATTCTACATGTAGATCAAGTCTGCACTAGAGTAGCATAATCTGTTCTGATCTGCGTTTAAATCAAAGAAGAGTTATTGTAAATTTATATTTCACAATTTCACTTAACAAGATATTTAATTTACACGAGTTACTTTTAACAATGGAAATTAACATTTCAGAATCTTCAATATTTGACACGACAATGAAACGATACAGTTATAGTGAAACATAAATTTTGAATTCAGCTAGATATCAGGGTTGCCACATTGGCACATTCCCAATCCAAAGAAAGAGAGGAAAAGAAGTTTAAAGTTATTCTCTTCTGGCCCCGCAGTGCCTAGAAAAAACCTGCAGCGAGCTTAGATAAAATTGTAGTGCCCCCGAATGAACCTGTAGATGCCTGAAACACCCTGGAAAGAATCTGCACTGTCTTGAGGCCCAACTTTCAGAGCCTGATAAGCAACATGGAGTATTCTGGAGGCAACTTGCAGTGGCTCTAGAGTAATTTCCAATGTCCTTGAAAAAAATTCCAGTGACCTGAAGAAAATTTGTAGTGGTCTGGAAAGAACCTGCTGCAGCCTGGGAGCAACTTGCAGTGCCCAGACAGCAACTTGCAGAGTACTCTGAAAGCAACTTTCAGTTCGCAGAAACTAATATTCAATGCCTTGAAAGTAATTTTCAGCAGTCTGAAAGAAATTTTTAGTGCCCTGCTGGAAACAAACACTGATATCGTATTCTACAGTTGACCATTCAATGGTAGAGCATCAAAATCCGGATTGATCAGATTTCCATGGTCTGGATATTGATGGCTTTAACATTGATGGTCAATTGTTCTGAGCTGTTAAAATTTGAATTGTCACCAGTAGGATTTTGTTTGAAAAAAAGGTTGAATGTTATGAAAAAAATGCTAAGCAATTTTCATAATTCCTCATGTTGAGAAAAAAATCACGATTTTTTTAAAAAGTTATGCCACTTCAGATAAAATTTGGATTCTGCTAGAATGGGGAAGTGATAGCATAAAGAACTATGAAAAATTTGCTTAGCATCTTTCCTTAACATTCAAGTTGGCATTCAAGATGTTGAAGGTCAGGATATTGCTGTTGAACTGTAGGTAGTCCACAGTTGAATATATTGACTATTAATGGTCCAGTGTTGATGGATCTGGACCATCAACAGTTGGCAGTCCAAATCTTGATGGAGTGGATGTTCATGGTCCCCTATTGTGGGTCAACTCTTCACAATCCACTGTTGACCATCAACCGCTTAGGATCTAGCGTTGACAGATCTATACTGTAAATATTTGAATTATGTTTGATGGAAAAGTTGAACGTTATAAAAAAATGTTAAGCAATTTCTCAAAATTCTGAATGTTGAACAAAATCACAGATGAAATTTGGATTCATGCTGGAGCAGGTGGAGAGGAAATGCTCTCCAGCCTAGGATCGTATGCATGTCTCGGCTTCATTAGATGATAGGTAGTTAGATCATATCAGATAAAAAGTTGAAATACTAATAATTGATAAAAAATCGATTACATTCATGAATTTAGAATGAGTGAGAACCTTCTGATAAGTCTAGTGTTGTGTGTAGGAGCGCACCCGGAAATTTTTGAAGGGAGGGGCTAAATTTGAAATGTGGAGTACAGCTAGGGCCAAATTTCAAGATAATGGCTTTTAAGCCATAAAAAGTGCATTCATTGCAGTTTGGATTTCAAATTGTTGACGTCTCAGCTTTTAACGATTTGGTATTAAATTTAGTGTAAAAGCTTGGGGGGGCTATAGCACCGGTAACCATTCCCTTGGGTGCCCCACTGGTTGTGTGGAAGAATATTATTTGATTGTTTTAAATTGTAATTTGTAAGATAAAATATGTATTTTTACTATTAAAAAAAAATAAAAATAAAAGTGAAAACGAAGTGAAGAGGAGTAATAGTTGATTTAATGGTAGTTGAAATGTTGAGGAAAATTTACAAAACAAGTTTCAAGTTTGTAGTTGAATTGAAAAAGAGCATCGCTATGCGATGCACTTTTCTTAATCAGCATTGAGGCTTTGGAAGGGTTCAATAGGGTTAAGAAGTCAAAACCCCCAAAAGGCACATCTAAGGTCCTTACTGACTGTACACACTCAATTTCAATTTGCTAGCCCAATTTGGAAGGGAATTATGCGAGGAACAAACACTAAAAATTAAAAAAATCTATGAAAAAACCACATATTCAAGACTGTGAGTAGGTGCAATGGGGCTGAAAAGTCTAAACCGCCAAACGACACATCAAGGGTCCCTACAGACGGTACATACTTAATTTCAAGTTCCTAGCCCGATTTAGAGGAGAGTTATGCGTGGAACAAACTGAAAAAATAAGAAAAAAATAACCAAAAAGCCACATATTCGAAGATGCGAAGGGATGCAGCGAGGCTGAAAAGTCTAGACACCCAAAAGGCACACCCACGATCCTTGCTGACCGTACATACTAAATTTCAGCTTCATAACTCAATTTACTGGAGAGTTATGCGAGGAACTAGCTCAAAAAATGAGTAAACCTGACCAAAAAACCATTTTTCCGAGGCTGTGAGATGGTGCAATGGAGCTGGAAAGTCGAGACTCACCAAAAAACACATCTAGGGCCTCTGCTGAATGTACATACCAAAATTGGTGGTAAGATAGGGGAGGAGCAGTCCTTTTTCGAGGTCAAGAAGGGAAAAACCCCTCATATCTCCTCTCTTAATTGACCTAGGAGGTTGATTTTTGGATATATTATGCAACTTTAGATTCTCCGTCGGTTCACTCAAAAAGGAACAATTTTTGTGTTTTTGGCCCAAAATGGGGCAAAATTGAACTTTGACCCAAGGTCATCCTCACTCGTATGCATCTAATCCGCCACCAAACTGATCTGATTGATCGAAGTGGAGCGATTTTGATCCGTATCGAGCAAAGTAAATAATTTTAATGTTCGGAAGAAAAATTTAAATAAATAGAAATAAAAATAATTATCTGACATGGCCAAAAATTGTCTTAATGGTCTTCTAGGACCCCTCTCCCGCCTACCTCCACTGGTCGATAAACTGTTATAGCCTGGTTTTCATTGACAATATGATATAGAAAATCAGGCTTAAAAAGGATCATACTTGAATGTCAATGTGAAAAAATTGCCTAAACGATAAAAATTGTACCAACTGTGTTCAAGAATGGCAAGTATTCATTTGAATTGCTATGAATTTCCAAAGCTGGTGGTATATGTCGGCAGAGTATTATTTTCAAAATTGTGTATCTCTGCCTGTTCAATTTTTCGTACACGCAAACTATACCACTGGTACAGGTACATCTTATGAATTGACCCATCTGTACTCAGTACATGGCTTAGTGTATCACTCTCCCTTACTTTGGACGTGCGCTGCTCTAACACCTCCGTACCACTGATCCATCAATACTCTACTCTTTGGTCAATATTTATAAAAACAAAATCTACACATTATACATACCGGTAGTAGCTACACACGCACGCTCATCATGGAAAATCCTAGCCATCGGCGTCATCATCTCGACGCAAACAAACGCTTATTCAGCATATCGTCGTATTAACCGCTTTTAACCACCGCAAGGCGCAAAGCTATAAGGTTGCGGTGGGTGCAGGGTAATACATCATCAAATCGTCGAAGCGCAATAATAACATATCGAATGGGAAATTTCGTATAATGCCGCGCGAATATCTGTGCAAAAAAAAAAAAAGAAAAAAAGGCGCAGGTAAGGTAGCCCTCCACGCTGCTGATAGATGAGAACGGTATCAGTATTATATAGGTACCTATAGAGTTTATATGAAAATGCGAAAAGCGCTTATTGGTATAAGGGAAGGAGGTGGTTAGAGGAATATAACACACAAATGATTGTATTTCAAAGAGGGTATTAACGAAAGAGTGCATCTTCCCCTCGATGCTTTACCTCTTATGCTACGTTAGTTTGGCGAATGGCGAACGGCGAATGTATAATAACGTCGAAATAGTCTCTATCCATCTCTCTCTCTCTCTCTCTTTCTCTCTATACCGATACATATATAGGTATATATATACATAGTAGTGGTATTAATAACCAGATAAGAGCATTTAAAGGGAGAATTGCTTTATCAGCTGCGTTTGGTAAAAGATTTTAAGAGCTCCCTTGTAGCATCTACGGCTTCATTAACGTCCTTCTTTGTTAATTGTTTTAGTTCCGATTTAGTGTGCCTTTTTTTTTTTTCTTTTCTTTCTCCACCGATTATAGTGCCACTATGTGTAGGTAGGTATCTACCATAGGTACCCTCTCGAATATATTACCGAGAGAAGTGCGCAGATTTTAAATTATCACGTTGATAAAATCGAACAATCGAATCGATTTTAAAAAACTATAGTATATAAGTATATATGCTGCGTATGTGCGGGGCTGCGTGTGAGATAAGTTTTTAATAGAATTTGAACGTCGACGACGACGACGACGACGTCTTCCCGAAAGCTTAACGCTTTGTGATAAATGCAATTAAACAAGATGATAACAGGATTGAGCTTTTTCATTGACAGAGAAATTCTCGGCAGAAAAGTTAAAATTAGATATTCGCTGGATGCGCGAATGGTTAGCTCTACTCCTAAACCGTATCGTAAAAAGACCTACGTATACAAGAATACGCTGGTATCGGAGAGAATGGTGGCATACGCGCCATATATACCGGCTCAAACGACTCTATATTAAATCTGACAGACCCTTCTTCCTTCGTCGTACTTTTACGCTAGCGAAGCTATTCGCTAAACTATTCTCGATGACAACTTTTGCTACCTCATTAGCGACGTCGTGTCTGTCTCGGATTATCTTTCGTTCGGTTCGTCAGCACGTGGCCGTGGCTGTGCTATGCTTTCGTCTCTTTCCACCTAAATGTCTGATTTTCGAACTCGGGTTTGGGCTCAATGATACGACATCCACGTTGAAGGCCAGCATCGTGTATGTGTGTACGATAGGTTTACCTATCGTGGGCCAGCGACCTAAAATGCTATTCAGATGAGATATCCATCTATTGCGTAAGCTCGAACATAAATTATTGTAACGTTAGAAGTAGAGATGCTCTAGTATGTGATAGGTACAGTCTTTTGAGTACGTATACGAGAGTAAATGTTTCAACGTTAAAACAAACAATTCCTCGGAGATTTTTATTTGGACATGTAAATTAACTAGATGCGAACGGTCGACGGGTACGGGTATCGATGTACCCCTTCTATGTACTTTCAATGTAGTCGTGCTTTCACATTAATGGAAAACATTAAAATACTTAGCGCAAGCAAGACACGAGTTTAAATATTTGTTTGATTTCGTAAAGCTACGTAATATACTCGAAGGTCTTAACTTACTCGGATAACAATTTGTTACACGACGAGTATTTCGTTAATATATTTCTCTTTATTTTTTTCCCCCTTTCTTTGTTTTCTGTCGAGCACGTTTCGCTCAAACCAGAGGGTGAATTTAATAAAGTGTTAGTAACCGGATGATTTTGAGAAGTTGGTGTTTTGCTGGAAACGACACCATCGAGGCAGCTATAAGGTAGGCTTATTAGGTAGCTTTACCTACACATATTTAGTTTGTGGTGGTAATGAAGAACAGTGCAATTATAGGAGTTGATGATTGAGAATGTAAGGATCCTTCGAGGGTATAAACAAAATACACTGATTTCTGATCCATTTGGCAACATTCAAATGACTCAAAAATTTTAAATTTTAACCACCCGTTTCGTTGATTTCTGCTTCATTAGCAATTTCTTCGCGATTCTCAATCAGGATTAGGATTATTCATCCATTCAAGTAACGTTTTCACCTTTTGATATGATTGCTCGAAGGCAAAGACCAAGCTAGATGGAAAGAGCATGCCAAAAAAAAAGAAAACATTGCTTTGCGATGCCTTTTCAGCTTAATTTTCCTGACATATTACAATCATGAGAATTAAAAATCTTTTTCCTGATCAGTATTGCGAATAGGAAGGGGTTAAACCCCCCAAAAGGTACATACCTAATTTCAACTTCCTATCCCAATTTGGAGGGAACTTATGCAAGGAACAAGCTCAAAAAATTAGAAAAAACAACCAAAAAACCACTTTTTTTTGGGCTGTGACGTGGCGAAATAGAGCTGAAAAGTCGAGACACCAAAAAGGCACATCTAAGACCCCTACTAAATGTTGATTTCAATACCATTGATCGTGAATGTTGTGATTTCTTCTTGGTGTTTCTGATTTTCGGTGCGTTTGTCCACAACAATAAAATCAGTCTTTTGAATGTTGAGTTGCAGTTGTCTTTTGTTTAAGAATGAGATTATTGCTTCTATAGCTGTTTGCATGTGTGTCCGAAGCTGATCTGTACAATCAGCTGCAATAAGCAGCAGTGTATCATCTGCGTAGCATTGTGAGAAAGCCCA
>FIZR01001210.1:0-14688 GCA_900060175.1 Ferrisia virgata | reverse complement strand
TTTGTTTCTTTTTTTTTTACGCCTAACGTTGTTTTTAAATTTTGATAAGCCCCCCCCCCCCCTGACACCGTCCGAATTAATTTTGGCAGCTGAAAGTTGGGGTATAGGGTTTTCAGACACGGTCTTTTCATCTGTCCAAGTTTCGTTCAAATCGGAGCTGACAGGCTCAAGTGTTTCCCTTGTTAGCTGTATTCAATATTCGAATGTGTTTTTTTTCCTTGGTATTAATTTTCGATGGGAATTGTTCGTGAGTAACTTTATTTTTTCAAGTCGATAAGTTGAATGTGTTTCCGAAATGAAGTAGCCAATCGTCATGACGGATCTTACATATTGGAGCGTTTAACTCGTACTGGTAGGGAAAACTAATGAATTTAGATTTCGAGTAAAATTGTGCAAAGATGGCGAAAGAATTGTAAAACAAAAAAAAAATATGAAGAATTCACGAAAAAATTATTTAATTAGTGTGATGTGTGAATTTTTGAAGAGCAAAGGGTGGGAGAATGTCCGGTCCGTTTTTCAGTTTTTATATAGCGGTGAAAAAATTCTGAGAAATAACGCGGAAGTGGTGAAAGTAGTGGAGAAGTAGTGATTTGAATAGTTGGTAATGAGAGTAGTGAAAAATTGAAGAACTGCTATTTGACAAATCTGTTGTTTATTAATTTCACATTACTGAAACCGAAAAATTTTCGCCTATCGCCAGAATCACTCTACCGAATCAGTAACACGTGGGTTGATAGAATTGCCTACTCGGTCCGCCGTAAATACGCGTTTTTTCAATTTTGTTCAGAATTAATTGGGTAATTTCAACTCTTCTCCTGAATGCAAACATCATATAAGGGTTCCTTTCGACCATGGGATAGTTTCCATCGAAGTTGGAAAAGTTGAAAATGATTGCCAACTTTTAAAAAGAAATTCTTCAAACGCTTTATGTTCGCCATAAAATTTCCAGGAATGTTGTTTTTAATATTTAAGTCATTCTTTTGCCAAAATTTCGCCTTCCTTTCACCTGGTTGTATTTATTATTCCTGTTTTTTTTTTCTTTTTTCTTTTTTTCTTTTTAAGAGTATATTATTCTATGTTCAACTCCGTAAGAATGTCAAAGGCCTCGAGGCGTCGGTTAATATCAATTAATTTGTCTTAAATTTTGGCTGTGATCTTTTTTGGGAGTTGAGGTTTCCCAAATTATGAAATTTGTACTCTAAGAAACACGTTTACAAGCCTAAAGCCTTCCCTGGCTCGATGTAGGAAAGCTATAGATAAAAGGGGTTTCTTACGTTTCACTTCCCAACTACTCTCGCATGTATTTTCGAATATTTTGGCTCTCTCTTCTCGCCTCACCTCCTCTCTTTACAATTTCACGCATCGGTTAAAATTTATTAAAAGCAGGCTGTAAAAGATCGCGAAACTGAGGTTGTTTTTTTTTTTTTTTTGTTTCGAAGTTCGAATGTGCCCAGCATAATAGTTTTTGTAACCTTTGAAAATTCGCTCGAATTGAAATACGAAAGTGTTTATCGGTAGATGAAAATTTGAGAAGAAAATCCATGTGCGCCTTCTGACATACTACTCCGTTTATCTATATTTTTTAGTCCGTTCAAGTTTGACGCGACTAAAATGAGAAAAAGGAGATTTTTTTTCGCAACTTTTGAATTTTTGAATAAACGAATCGACGATTGGAAATATTCTTCTTCGTTATTTTTACTCGAATAAACTTGGATAAATAAAAATCTACGCGAGATGAATAATTCGTTGGAAAATGTATGCAGCGAGAATTGCCTGGCAAATTTCAAAAACAATGCGGCGACGATGGCGGCAATTCACGCAATTTAATGTTGGCTCGAAGAAGATACTTGGTCGTACGTATTTGTGCGTTCGATGTAACGTCGATTTCGCATTTCACACGTTGTAGAAATTTCACCATCCATTTGCCATTGACAAGCGACCGATTTTCAAGGTCGGTGACGGTTTCATTGATGAAATACGCATCGATTGGTTGTCGTGCCGAAAAAAGAAATCTTTCGTCGGATAAAAAAATATATACGATGCACGAGTAGCCAGCTGTAAGTATACATAGCATTATAGGTTTGTGCTATTGCTAAGGCTGTGGCTCTATCGCCTACGAGTATCTGTTTTTGTTTACCAAGTACGAGTAGCCATTTTGTGTAACGATATACTCTACAGTAGGTAGGTATAGGTACCTATAGTCCGCAGTATATACGATACGAAGGCTGAAATAAGATAGAGAGGGAGTGAGGAGGGGGGGAGAAACAGATAAAGAAAGGTCATAAAGCTCGACAAAGGTAGCCTTTGTTTAGAAGCTCGTTTTCTCTTCGTACACGGCGGAGATTGCTCGCTAATGATCTTAGAACGGAATTACGGAATTAGATATCTAAGAAAAGATTGGCCAGTGAAATTTTCCCGCTCGCTGCGTGTGACGTAGCACGTACCTAGCTCTACCTATCTACCTAAGGCGTGCTCTGTTGTTCGTATTGAAGATATTTTCCGCTCAAATTACACAAATACCTAATATCTTTGTGTGGGTATCTCGTATTGATCTAAATACCTGCTGCGACGGCGATAGGATTTTTTTTCCCTAATAGAACTGGGCTATACGAGTCACTTGATGCTGAGCGAGGGCGTCCTTACGTCAAATAAAAATCGCACACGCGTCTTCTTACAAGATTGATTTACGACTTGATCAATGAAAACAAAACTATACCCCAAATCGGTGGACTGGTAAAATTGCGACTGAATGATTGATTTATACCGTATCAAGTGATTCGTTTTCCTATTACACCATATATCGTATGGGATGGATAATGCTATCGTTCGATCTATGTGCATTGTTATACGAGATACTACAGTCTAGCTATACAATTGGTTAAAAAGTGAAAAGAAATTAGTCGAATACACATTCGATGACGTTTACGTATATCCGAGTGTATTTATATGCGTGCTCGTGTACTTAGTGTCTAAATTTTATTGGCGTGTACGTACCAGTATTAGTGATTGGACGATTCGAGAAAAGTTATAGGCCGAGTACATATTATTCTGCCAGTAATAAAAATGCTACTCGGTTCGATTGCGAAAAATGTAAAGTAATTTTAAAACCGAATAATTCATCTGATGTACGCTATCACATACCATGTTTATGGGTTGAGCTGCTAGAAATTAGGTGTAACAATTTTCGCGTTTAAATTTATAATTGAAAAAAAGAGGTCTGCCAAGCAATCGTATATCGAATTAGTACTTGAGGAGCCTTGTGGTCTCGATATGCGCGTACATATAGCCATCTGCTATACTTTATGCACATGATATAACGTACTATCTCGTGTCTGCACGGTGCATACAGGGTGTATCGATAAGTTTCGAGAATATTTCACCAAATTATAGAACCAGCCGAGAGCAATGAAAATAAATCGGAAGATGTTACGAGTTGGTAAATTTGTAAAAAAAGTATTTTCAGTTATTTTCGTGGAATATTATTTTAAGAAAAATTTGGAACTGCTGATGATAAGGTCACGGTCACCGTGATAACATGCGAAACAGGTCATATGCGCATTTCTCCTACCTTACATTTTAAACGGGCAGTATAAAATTTGAAATTTTCTGAAAAAATTTATTTTCGATAGAATTGAGTTTCCATTCAAATTAAATTGATTTCACGTAAGTTACAATCTTGGTCTTTACGTTGTGTAGTTGAGAGACCAGCAGCTTGTTCAAAATGAAAGGCAGGCAAATAGTGCATGTGACCTGTTTCACATGTCATCGCGTTCTTCTTAAAATAATATTTTATGGAAATAATTGAAAATACCATTTAAAAATTCGCCTACTCGTAACTCCTACAATTTTTAAAATAGACAACACGAATGTACAAGAATTTTTGTTGCCATCGGTATCGGTCAGTTCTATCCTCTGGTAGAATATTCTTGAAACTTTTCGATACACCCTGTATAGCGTTTACTCGTTTTAGTAAACACTCAGAGTCTATTTCGTATATCGATTTCAAAGTGTTTATTATTTTTTTTTATGAGCCGAAACCCTGAAATCAAAACTCAGCGAGTTATAAATTTCGCCTAAACGTGTTCACAGCACACGTACCTTCGTTTCGTTTTCGTATTTAAGCATCTCGAGTATGAAAGTTAATTTGTGAACATTAAACAAAGTACAGGTACCTATTTGTACCCACATATCTAGCCAGTAGCTAACTGACATCTATGACGGTGGTGTAGTTTTTGAGTTTTTTTTGAAAATCTAAAAATTCAATAGCAGGCTATAATAGTTGCAACATAATATTAATTGGGGGTAGGGGTGTTGATGCATTCGTTATGGTTTCAGAAAAAAGGCTCAAGTTCAAAAATCGTTGTTACCTTCGTCGTGTGGGAACGGGTTGTAGAATTTTCCCATCATGGCACTCTTTGCCTGTCGTAAGAGGCGACTTAAAGAGAACTAGGGGAACCCTTTCCTCTCCCCTGGTATAGAGTACTGTTAATATTTTTATAATTCATTCTTCGCATATCAATACAAACAAGCAGTTCAGACTTCTCCGCACTTAGAGGGTAAACTGGCTACCACTGAAGGATTTGCGAACCCGCAGCGGTCATTTTCGCAAGAAACACCTAACGAGTGCGATAAATTTCAACGGCCCCGAGTTCCGGTGCTTCTTCAACGGGGCAGGGGTGCTAAGAATATCCGTTTGCGCTAATGGTTCAATTTTGCGAAGAAGATCAGCAAAATAAGCACGTGGAATGTACGTGGCCTGAAGACTACTGGTAAGTTAGCTGTAGTCGAAAATGAAATGAAAAAAGTAGGGTTGCTGATATTAGGAATCAGTGAAATTCACTGGAATATGGTTGGCGAATTTACTACTTCCATCTTTTCGTCTAGTAAAGGAGGTTATACAGAAGTGGCAATCATATTAGATGGTAGATGGAAGATACAAATACCTGATGTTAGAGGCTAGGACCACTAACGATTGGATGACAGTTGTTAGAATTGATGCAGCTCCACGTACCATAGGTGTCATCCAAGCATAGGCTCTAGAACACTAGAATGGTGGTATTAATCTCTAATCTGCGATATGCAGATGATACCACCTTGATTGTTTCAGATGAAGAGGAAATGGCGGAGCTTATTGACCTGGTGAAGATAGCCAGCGAAAAACTTGAACTTTGTATTAATACATCAAAAACGAAAGTCATGGTGGTGGATCGGGCCAATTGTCTTCTAGTTTCTACAGCTTTGAGCGAGCACGAAAAGGTGAACGCTTTCGTATATTTAGGTTCCATCATCGAAGCAGATGAAGGCTTGTTGGTAGAAATACGGCGCCGAATCGCTTCGAACAAATCAGATATAACCGGACTGCGAAATGTCACATGTGATAACAAGATCTCCAGAAAGACAAGGAAGAGACTTATACAGTCACTTGTTTTCTCTGTTTTTCTATATGGCATGGAAGCATGGACGTTGAAGGCAGAAGATAAAAGAAGAATCAATGCCTTTGAGATGTGGGTCTGGCGAAGGATGCTGAGGATGCCCTGGACAGCATGACGAACCAACATTTCAATTGTCAATGAAATACAGGAGTCAGTCAGGTCAAGTTTTTTTATGCGAGAAACGCCATGTAGAGTATTTTGGACTTGTGCGCAGGAGAGAAGTTGGAAATCTCGAAAAAGACATTCTCTTTGGAAAGACCCTTGGTTAAAGAGAGAGAGAGAGAAAGATCCGCGACCAGGTGGTCTATTAATTTTCTTTTTTGAATTTCCTTCTTTTTTCAAGTTTTTAATAAAGGGTAGAAGGCTGAAATTTTATGCCATTACCATTTGACAACATTTTGCAAGTATTGTGTCTTGTTACGTTGCGATTTTTGAAAAAAATCTAAAAAAAAGTTCACTCCAACATCGACTCGGATAAAGTGCATTATTTTCATTTCGTGTCCACTGTTGACTTGGTCGAACCTTTTTTTCGAAATCTATATCCGTTTCTGAAAATCGTCGATACTGGAAGAAATTCTGAACGATGTCTGCAACAATATGCGTATCATAGTTTTATGATTGATTCTTGACTCTTTCAGCTATACCACATGATGCATCCATTTCGTATGCGGAAATCGCTTTACGCTTTATTCTACTCGTGTTCGATTTTCATTTGCAAGTGGACACAACTTCATAATAAAACAGGCTTGTGAAAGCTTCGAATCGCGTTCGTCAAGAATTAGATATGTACCAGTACGACGCTATGTAATGATAGGCACCATCGCTATCGTAATTACGTAGCGCACACGTGGTCGAAAATACCGATCTGACGTGCTCGCTGCTGAAAAAAATAATGTACCGTACCTAGAGCTTGTGAATGTTTGTAGTGTACGTAGATAATGTACATACTCGTAGGCTTCGTATGTCTACGTACGTATGATAATAATACATAAAATGTATGTTGGGGAAAAAACGGGTATTTATTATTTAACGTCTGTAAACAGTATATGACAGAAAATAGTCGACTAATGCGCCTGTAAAAGCAACACTATAATTTTACGAAGCGACGAGGGCGGTGGCCGCAACCCGCAATACCGGTAATTTTTTCCCAACCATGCGTATATATACATTTGACAGCGTGTTAGTTGACGACACTGCAAGCCGGCGATGGCAGAACGTGCAGCCGAAGCTTTTTCCTGTCTTCCTTCCCTCTTCACCTTCTTTCTACTGTTTTTTTTTCACTGTGTGAAAATCTAGATTAATGAATTTTTGAGAACTTGAAACACCCTTCGAGTTTGTTACACGAATAAAATGCTTAGTTGTAATTACGTCCGCGTTAAAGAAACCGACTGCCGTCGACTGATTTTTATTAATATTAATTTCATTTTAACAACAGGATTACAGTCGAGGAGGGAGTATAGTTTTTTGTCATTCTGCGCGCGGATTGCCTTCAACTTTTTGAGCTGTTTGTTGCTGTTGTTGTTGTTGGTGGTGATGGTGGTGGTGGTGGTGGTGGTGGTGGCGGATTTACGTACAATGTGTTCTTTCTTCTACATTTTAGAAGTTTTTTTTACGTATTGCGTTGTAATGTTTCGCAGATACTTCTCCTAAATTTTTTTTCTTGTTTGTAAAAACAAAACAAAAATGCAACACAGATCACTATCGATAACTTGAGTCAAAAAATTGATTCACGTACCCATTAAAAAATGGTGTAGTTTGTCTTTTTTTTTTGTGCTCTTCATACGAAGCGCTTCTAGTTTACACTTTATCGCTTCGTATGGATCATTACTATCTTCTCTTAGTACTAAATTTTTGACAAACTTAAACTTGAGCAAAATAAATATGAGATCTTCTACAAACTCAACTTAATAATAATAATGGTTGAACAAAAGCCCACAATCTTCTCGCGTACAATATGGGAAATTTATCGTGACGATTGGGTATTTCATTGAAGTTGAGAGAGGACACTGAGTGACTGCGTTCAATGTCTCAGGCTGCATCGATCTGGTTAGTATACCTATGGGGACTATGTCCCTCTTTATAGGAATGACCTCACTACTAGCTAGCGCCTTGGCTGCGTTCGGATACTTGAAAGATCAGTCTCGCTTACGCGTAGATCGTAACTTCTCGATCAATGCCTCCTTGGCGAAGGTTGCGAAGGGTCGACCCCCCCCCCTCCCCATACTGGAGAAAGTCAGGTCGGCTCTCAAAGTGTTCCTGGCTTGCTTCCTAGTTTCGTCAGGACAGCCGAAAATAATATGCAGACTTCTCTCGACTACTCCAATGTCACCATTCCCACACCTGAGACAGTTAGGCGTGGGTCTGTTCTTTGGCTTTTCTTACCAGTTCTTACCTGTATGTATTCCCATGTTTGGTCGATAGTTGGGTACTGTACATGACAAAGCCAGGTCTTTCTTCAGTTATCTTCGGGTATCTGGAATAAACCTTCTGGTCTTGGTGGCCTCTGACGCTTCCGACCTTTCCTATCATAGCTCGACTGCCTTATTCTAGCACTGCTCCCTTAGTTCGTGACGCAGAGCCACCGTTTCACCTCTGGGATGCAGCGCATACTCCCTACCGCCATTTGATTCACTGATCGCCTTCGGTGACTCCACTCAACACTGAGAGTAGTCACCTGATACGCTCAACAACACCTGCTGTTGACTTCTTTGGAGCTTGGTGCGGTCTTCAAATTTGAGGTTCTATGCTCCGGCCGGCCAATTGGCCGGAGTATAGCTTACAATAGGGACGTATACACTCCTACAGATAGTTACCATCTGCCAGGGTTTTAGCCCACATTCCTTAATGGTCTTAGAAACTGAACCAAACTATAGCGTATTGATGGTGGAAGATGTTGAGAAATAATTTTCAGCGCCAGAATACTAACCTCTTACCACAATTCCCCAAATACCCGCGATTATTCGGCGAAAATTATTGGACACCCCTTCCCCCTCCACCATTTACACATTTCGATATTCTCCTTATCGTGAATTGCGCGAATAAAAGGTTCACGCGTTTCTACCAAAAGTACCGGCTGACTCATTTCGATGTAAAAAATCTAAGAATTCTTCATTTTAAATTAAAGTTTTACACGCGTCGCAATTTAAAAAAAAAAAATTAGTAGTCGTGGCATTTGTTTCGTATGAAAAACGCAATCTATGTTTTTGGAAAGTAGAACAGAAGTAGGTAGGTACCTCTACTTAGACCTGCATAGTTTATGTAAGTATTTCAATTCTCGGGCCATTCTTTAATTTGTTATGAAAAAGGGTTTGCAATCTGCATATCGTTTAAGCCGCGCTTTGGTATGACTTTTCTTCAAACTTTCTCGTACAACGTATTGTAACTATTATTGAAATATCCCGAGGCGTTCGTTATTAACAATTCACAACTGCTATAAGTTCGAAGTAAGGGTAGGTATCGAACTTTTTCACGCAACAGTAACCAATTAGCCATTTAAAAGCGTTTGAAATATATTTCGCAAACGAGCGGTGACAACAACGCACGTGCTTATTAATTTTTTGGTTAAATATTGAAAATTTAAAATCGTAATAATAATAATATGTACGTACACCAGATAGAGGTACTCGCGTATCTATGGTCTGTCTGTGTACCAACTGGCTGCATAGTACATACCAAGACCAACAACGTGAGCACTGTCGATGCTGTTCCGTGTCGGCCCGCGACCGGGCTACGCAACACAATACAATGCACGTCTGCGGCAAATAGTTTAAAAGTTAATGACTGTGAACAGATGTTACGAGCAAAGTACGCTAATTTAGCTTGATGAGTGTTTTCTTATTAATGAAGGTGTCTCCGATGTTTGGTGTGTGTGTGTGCGTATTTGGGACAGGACAGGACAGGACAGGACAAGGCAGGGCAGGAGGGGACGGGACGGGACGGGATGGGACGATGCGATGCCGATGTGGCGCGACGAGACGCGACGTCACAGTTGCAAAATGTAAACAATTAATTATTTTTTACTACGGGTATTCGCCACTCTGTTCCCGCCACCGTGCCGCGCCCTAGTTCTTATTCTTTTATATAATAATTAGTACGAATAAATTTACTCGGAAGGTCTCTCGTTCGTACTTATACCTGTAAAGCTCGATATTGATTGGATTTTCGACGACGCGAGACTGTAGTTCTAGTTTTGTTCGTTCGCGAGCTACACGACTGGCCATCGGTACTGTACTAATGCGAGTGTGTCGAGCGAAGTAGCAAAATAATAAATTTGGTAAATACGGACGTCTCATTAAGATTTCAGACGAATGAACGTCATGCGTTGACTTTCACGGTGATGAGTTGTTGACGGCGTGCCGCGCCGGTGGAATGATTTTTTACATCCAGCTATTCTCTCGTTCAGCATCCATCCATAGGCTGCCGTATGAGTAGCATTCGTATCTGTAATTATATGTGTCAGTGAATCTTTGAAGGTCCCACATTGTCGAAATTATTTACGGAGATACAGCGGTTTTTATGAAAATTGGCTGAAAATAGCGATTTTGGGATTTTTAGCGTTTCTGTTAGTTCAAACACTGCTCTTTCGAATGCCGCAAACCGCATTTCAATCCGATCTTCCGTTCTTGTTCTATAAGCTGAAACTCCAAACATTGTACAACCAAAAGGTCTTTCAATCGAACGTCAAGCTTATTTGTACAAAAATATTCGAAAATTTGTAAGACGCGGATGCCAAAAACTTTTATGTCCAAAACCCAAATTGGTGAAGAAGAAATGTAAAGTTAAACGTCTTGCTAAGAAGAAATCCACCGTACTCAAGAACGCGAATAAAAAAACTGGAAAAAAGATGAAGAAAATGAAAAAAAAATAAAATTTTTTTTTTGAATTTATTGTATAAAAATTTTTTTTGAAAATTTTGTTTTTTTGAAAATATATTTTTGATAATCGTTTATTCCAATAAAAATGAAAATTTCTTACAGAATTATGTAAAATAAAATTCCGCATCGAATGGGACCTCAGTGAGCCTTTTATGTTCAAAATTCACAGAGTTATTGTCATTTTTATAAACAAAAACTTTAAATGCGTTTTTCTCAACATTTCATTTTTTAAAATTCTTCAAAACTGCAACTTCAAACCCGTATATCTATACGATTTTTGCACCTAGAAGGCTCCCCAAGGTCTCATTTGATCCGGAATTTCATGTAGTATCACGCCCTGGCCATAACTCCATACTGACAAAGTGGGACCTTCAAAGATTCACTGACACATATTTACGTACCTGCGTGTAAAACACGCCTTATTTACGTATGTATCTACCTTTAAGTTGTCGAATAAAATAAATAAACTATTCATTTTTTTTTATCGCGGGCAACGGAAAGCTCGAAAGAAATTCACTTCGGTTTTTCATATACAGCGTTGTAAATACTTGTAAGGAAGTAAAAATTTGTAAGATATGAGTTCACTATCTCAACTATCTCTTATAGTTCGCAAAAACAGCTGACCGAACTACACATAATCTTGATTTTGATTTTTCGTCGCGTTTATAAGCCAATGTTACTGGGGCTCTGCAAAGGGAGAAGACGATTCTTCAATTAAATTTGCTTGTAGTAGTTTTTTTATCTGAAATTCTATTTCTTTTTGATCTTCTATAGAGCATCGATATGGTTTTTTTTTTGCAACAAATTTGTGTTCTAAAAGTTTAATATGCGCTTCATCACTTTTAAATTGACCGACGTGAAATTTGTTTTTAGCGAAAATATTATCATATTTGTTTATTAATGCTTCAATTTTATCTTTTTGATCTTTCATTAAATGATCTGTTTTTGCTTTAAAAAGCTCTACAGGAATTCCCTCATTGAAGTTTATTGAGAGTTTCTCATTATTAATATTATTTAGAATTTCAATTCTTTCTTCTTTATTTAGATCCACTTTCTGATATATTTTTAAGTCATAATCTTGTTTTAATTGGAAAAGCGAAATTAAATCTAATCCGAGTAGGATATCATACTCGAAATTTGGATCATTGACTACAAAAAGCTCAACATTTTTTGTTTTCTTATGTATTTTCATTTCGATGTTTAGTTTTCCAGAAAAGTTGTTTTTTCCATTGATCGTTTTGAATGTATTTTTATCTTCTTGTACATTAAGCCCAAATCTTGTTGCGAGCCTCGAATTCAGGAGGGATACATTAGAGCCAGAGTCATAAACTGCACATAATATTTTATTATTTATATATACATTCAACTGGATCAATGGTAACAAATTTAGTTTTTTTGATCAGTTACAGATTCGTTTAAGGTTTTTTGAAGTGCAATATTATTTACAAATTTTATGTTATTAGGTTTATTGCTAGCATGTTTTAACTTTAAACGACAAATTACTTCTGGGTGATAACGTGTCCAGGGAAGCCCTTTTTTTCACAATATGAACAAGGCTTCTTTTCATTGATTGGGGTTGATGTTCCAGGAATTGCTGAGGTGCTTGATTTTATAGTAGAGGTTTCCGTTGGCCGTCCTTTCTTTTTTTGAACTAAACTTTCTAATTTTCGTAACATCGCCCAGCAATTTTTCGGTCGATGTTACAACTGATCTGTCAATCCTATCTGGTACAGATATTGGTAAATTTGTAACTATTAAATCAATAAGAATATCAATGGGAAAATCAGTCTTAATATTATATAACAGATTCTCTTTTCGTAAAGCATAATCGACTAAACTGCCACCTATATATCTAAATGAATACGCTTCTCTATGTCTGCGCCAACCTGTTTCACAAAAGCTATCAAAAAACGATTTTTTCCATTCTTCGAAACCTACATGTAAACCTAGTTTTACCATCTTAGAAGCAAACCAATCTTTTGCAGTTCCATCCATAAATAAACGAAGAATCAAAATCTTATCTTCATCATCCTCTATCTGGCATCGTGTGCACTCACTCTCAAATGTCCGGAACCAAGAGGTGACTGGGAAATTTGTTCCATCAAAATTACCAAGTACGAAGTCCTCCTTTATTTTCTTTAAATTTTTCTTTTCGTTCGTTGATGGTTTATTTTTGTCTGCGAGTTTTTGAAGTATGGTTATCAAATCGGGATCCGAATCCGGCTGCTTGTTAGTAGTCTTCAGATACCCTGGCGCTGCGATTTCTTGTAGATAATGATCTTTGCGATACACGACATCGCCCTCGTTATCAAAGTATATTTGCTGTATATCATCTTTCAATGGTAGGATAAATGTACGATATGCGCCTCGTGTTTTCATGGATGCTAAAACTTGTTTAGTTTTTGGCAAACTCGCAATTTCAGTGTGATCCGTTATGTTCTGTTTCTCAGTAGGTAGTTCATAATATAGACCAGAATCCACAGGCTGAATCCACTTCAGTTTATACTGGTTCGTTTTTTTATCGGCACTTGCCTCAACTGCTATACAAAAACGCACAGGAATTGTCGAAGTTGTTATGTTCCTGCAGTGTAAAATTTTCCAATTTGTAAGATATGAGTTCACTATCTCAACTATCTCTTATAGTTCGCAAAAACAGCTGACCGATGTCTAAACAGAGTTTATTTTACACATTAATAATAGGCCTAAGTATATCGATATACATACTTCATAATATACAACTTAATCATGTATACCTACCTAAACAGAAATCGGAAAATAAAGCTGCATTACGCGAACGTATCTATGTATCTATAACATGGTGATCTAACAACTAACTCTCAATAGCAAGTGGTAAGGAGATAATTGGTACAGTACGAAATTATAAGAGATAGGAACAGTGTTGTCTCTTGAAGTTTCTTTACAAATGTATCGCGTAACAATTTGCGAATTAATTTTTTCAAAGCGTCGCTGCTGTTGCAAAAGGCGAACTATCCACTGTACAAAGTGTTGAATCTTATTGTCAGAAATATTCTGCCACATAAAGTCGACCAGACAATACAGTATACACAGATGAAGACAGATAGATACGTTTTGACGTCCAGAAATTGAAATCTCAGCCGTCAATCTCGAGTACGTCTACGTATATACCTATACCGATACCGATACCTATACATACCAACGTACACTAGTAATAGCTTTCGTAGAAAAAAATAAACAAAATAAATTTGACCGCGGTCGCAGAATTTAACAACGAAGAGGAAATGACTTTTTTCTGGCATTTTCAAACTGACGTAAAATAGATAGGTAAGCAGAGCACAAGTACCTTTAACGTCTACCACCCCCCCCCCCTCTGCATCTAAATAAATAACTATACGTAGTACGTAGACGTACATTCTTGTACACCTTTACCTTCGATGACGTTACAAGTTAGATGCGACGCGATGCCTTTATCTATTTAAAAGTTTTCTGGCCTTTTTTCATTCGTGATATTTCGTATTATACCGCTCACAATCGAAACCCGATGAAGACGCAGAAGGGAAGAAAATGTCGCGAAAAAAGAATAAAAATAAGAAAAAGAAACGAAATACACGGCGCGGGACGGCGCAGCGTTATCAAGTTGCGGTGTAGCGCTGCGTCGAGACTGTTATGTTTGTTTCTATTTTTCTTTCAGTTTGGTATATTATTTTTTACGTGAAAGAAAGCTAAAAGAAAACGGAAACGAAATTTTAAAGCGTAACGCGTAAAGCTTGTCTTCGTTTTTCTTAGAATGCGTATTCGTTTACGAGTACGGGTACGGGTACGGGTACGGGTACGGGTACGGGTAGTATGGCTGGTTGTCTTTTATTGTTTGCTAAATGATGCGAAATAATGCCTACTTACTTATGTAGTACATACAACAACTCGCGCTTTAACCGAGATTTACGTCTTCTTTTCCGTTTTCTTTCGGCGTTTCTTTTTTTACGCGCAACAAACAGCGATTAACATTTAAAAATGCAAATATCACCTCCCATTAAATCCTCCGCTTGCGTAAGATAACGTACGTAGCCGAATACCTCTATACCCTGCTGGTATACCACCTATCAGCTAGCAAGCTAGCGAACTACTCATTCCAGCTATCCACAAAAATCTGCAACAAAAACCGAAACAATTTGCAGATCAACACTCTCCATTCTTGCGTCCATTTCAGCTCTCGCTCACTGCTTCGAGGAAGCAGCCGCAACACCAGGCCCCTGGGGGCCAGCACCTGCTCCAAGTCTGTTATTTGTAAGGGCGTCTCGACTTCTTTTTTTTTCGAAACGTCAAGCAGTTGGCTAGCGTAACGTCGCACAGTGGTCCTGGAGATTATCAAAACCGCTTGTAATTCAATAAGTAATTCAATTTTT
>FIZR01001209.1:0-10875 GCA_900060175.1 Ferrisia virgata | reverse complement strand
TACGTTTTTTATACGCATATCAGAGCCCTTCATAACGTATATTTTTTTCAAAATTTTAGCTCTGGTGCGCCATAGTCAAAATTTGAATCAACTCAAAATAAGGGGCTAAAATGGGAAAATATTCGAAACATTTTTTCATCAGAAGAAAAATTTTGAAAGTTCCATAAATATGTGTTGATATATGCAGTAAACGATATCGGAGAAGCGGAAAATTCCCGGGGACCCCTATTCTCCTCATAACACCCCCCCCCCCCACATTAACGCCCCAAAGGTTACTCGTAGAATTGCAATATTGGTGTCGTTTTCATATGTTTCGAAGCTGCTGAACTTGAATTTAAAGTCAAATTCGCAATAAGTACCTTATTTTCCGAGAATCGTGGCATAAAAGTGTATTTTTTTCACTGGAATTTTGAAATATTCGATTGTTTTCCTACTTGCTCTATACATATCGATGTTACCACTTTCATCTAATATTTCAAATAGGTACAAATTACCTATTTTCAGCTGATACGAACTGGTTTGGATGATTTTCACTTAGTTTCCTTCAAATGTGGAAAATCGGCGATTTCATTAGCGATGATAGATTTGTATGGCATCGTTTTTCTTTTCGATCCTCGTCTTTCTACTTCGTTTCACAATGTAGTTATTTTTATCACGTTTTTTTCACATTCATGTTTATAATTATGTCATCACCAAGGACCAGATTCTATATCCCTATACTGTCTATAACAACCCACACCCCTCCCCCCAGTTTAACATCCCAAAGGCTATTCGCATAATGGCAATATTGGTGTCGTTTTTATATGTTTTGAAGCTCCTGAACACAAATTGAAAATCGAATTCATAATAAGTGTACTTTTTCACTGCAATTTTGAAATACGACGTTGTTATTGCAATAATTGCCTAAGATTATTTAATTTTTTTTTATTCGAAAAAAATTTCAAAAATTCACCGATTATACGTAGCTCGCAAAATCACGAGAAATAAACTTGAAAAAATGTTAAGAAGACAGTTTACTGATGGTAGGTGCGAAACACATAAAGCGAACAGATATGATACAAAGTTAATTAGTTTGTTGGTCAAGAAATGGAAAATGTATGTGACGAAATCTAAGAAACGTATATTTGGAAGAATGAAAAACGAATATTACGAAGTATGAAAAGGAAATATCATAAAGTACGAAAAACGAATATTATAAAGTATAAAAAATGAATATCACGAAGAGTCAAAAACGAATCTTAAAAAGACTACAATCCATCATGGCTAATGAAATCTCCGATTTTCCACATTTGGAGGAAACCAAGTGAAAATCATCTAAACCAGTTCGTATCAGCTGAAAATAGGTAATTTGTACCTATTTGAAATGTTAGATGAAAGTGGTAACATCGATTTGTATAGAGCAAGTAGAAGAAAAATCGAATATTTCAAAATTCCAGTGAAAAAAATACACTTTTATGCCAAGATTCTCGGAAAATAAGATACTTATTGCGAATTTGACTTTAAATTCAAGTTCAGGAGCTTCGAAACATATGAAAACGACACCAATATTGCAATTCTACGAGTAACCTTTGGGGCGTTGAAGTTGGGGGGGGGGTTGTTATGAGGAGAATAGGGGTCCCCGCGAATTTTCCGCTTCTCCGATATCGTTTACTACGTATCTCAACACATATTCATGGAACTTTCAAAATTTTTCCTCCGATGAAAAAATGCTTGAAATATTTTCCCATTTTAGCCCCTTATTTTGAGCTGATTCAAATTTTGACTATGGCGCACCAGAGCTAAAATTTTGAAAAAAATATATGTTATGAAGGGCTTTGATATGCGTATAAAAAACGTAATTTCAAAACTGTACAAAGCCATTATCCATATTAAAAAAAATAATAAAACTTTCAAAAGGGCATTTGGGGAGGCGATTATGGGGGAGGGGAGTGTTTTTTTTTCAAAAATGCCCCACATGTATACCTACAGCACATCAAAAAATTGCGCAAATCGATCGATTAGCATCTTCAAAAAAAATTTACACGTGATTTTCACTTAGAGCCAGCCCCCTCGAAAACCAGTGGGGTTGGGGGGGGGGCTATCGATAGTACCTTTCTACCACCTAAGTATCAGCCCGAAATCGCTGGGGGGAGGGGAATCCAACATTGTTAACCACCCATAGCCTTTGGTTTGGAGTTAAGCCACTCTCGGCTATTCAACTGGGTAAAAATTAAACACAACAAAAAGAAAACACAGAAAAATAATTTTTTTTTCAAAAAAAAAAAATATATAAATAAAAAATAAATAAATAAATAAAAATAAAACATTATTAAAATCTACTATATGTACAAATACTAAAAATCTACAGCAAGAGGTTCGTGTACAAAAGGAATAATGTCGAGAGAGAAATAGAAATCCAGGAATTGAGAAAAAAAATGAATAGGTAGGAAAGTCAAAAAATATGAAATGCATTTGCTACGATGCGACGATGTGCATAGACATATCATTCGTGGGGAGTTTGATAAAATTGAATAATTTCTTCGATACTGGAATAACCTCCAATCAATAGGGCTGCTATTGAAAACACCATTATGATGATATTCTTTCCAACGCGCCAATTTCCGGCACTTTCTTCCCAATAGGTTACAATTTCTATCATAGCAGGCGTCCAAAGGCCTAGAATTGATAAACATACCGATCCAACTAGCGAAATAAATGGCGCGAGGTTCGGTACAATTAGGGCGATTATTACTGAAATAAAAAGGGAGATAGAATTAGGATTAGAAAAACTAGATTTTGCACTGAATACGTTGATTCGAACTTCATTTTTACTATTCAATTCGCAAGTTTTTAATACCTGTTCCGATGACCATCGATGCTCTCATCAGATAGTACGCTAAGTTCTCGAATTGCACGCTAATTTTAGTCTTCAGTTGATTCCATACGATTTCCGAAGGAGCCCACATTTGCAGATTATAAGTTGACAAGAGAGACAGAGCTACTAATAATTTGACTGATTCTGATAAACTAGGATTAAAATAATAAGTATCAGTCTCCGAATTCGAAATGATAATATGAGATTGCGACTCGTATTGATAATAACTCAATAAATCGATATGAAATTGTAATCAGCTTATCACAAATCACATACACTTATATTGTCACGTGAAGGGTCGTATCATAGGGAAATACTCGAGCTCGATTTCAGCTCGATTTGCGACCACGTGACAGACGTGAGACTAATTTTTAACCTGATTTTCTATATCGTATCACCAATGAACATAATGACATAACAGGGAAGGGAAGGAGAATCAACAGAATCCGTTTTGGGGTGCTATCATTTTTGGCCACGTCAGATATTTATTTTCATTTTTCTGAGATTGAAAATGATTTGCTCAGCTCAATACCCACCAAAATTGATCCAATATGGGAAACAGGCTTAGATTGAGCACCGATTTGATGTTCTGGAGTGGGGTTAACCTCGAAACAAAATTCAATTATGCACAAATTTAAAGGAGGAGGTGCTGAGGGCTAAGACTGCAAGAATCTCTCTGTTTCGCAGGGACCCGGAGTCATTCCAAGATTCCAAATTAACTCCAACTTCAAGCCGGAGTCGAGATCGATGAATTTCAGACTGACTCCCGGAGACGTGGTATCAAGATTCAGGTCAGTAGAATTATGACTCCGGAGTTAGATGGAATCAAGAGTCAAGGTCTGAAAATGACTCCAGAGTCAGTAGTGAAATTTTGGAGTTATGAGAACTGAATGCTTCGTCAATTCCGCAGTCGAGGTATTAAAATCAACAGTCAGTAAAATCACAACTTTGGAGTTAAGGTATCGAAATTCAGGTCAGCAAAATTCGGACTCCGGAGTCAGAATGGAGTCAAGAGTCAAGGTTTGAGAATGACTCCGGAATCATGGCACAGTCTTTCAGTCGACTCCGGAGTCAGTTTGGAGCGGAATCAGTATGGAGACAATTTTTCAGCTGACTCCAGTCCTTGAATTTGAAATTTTCATGTACATATCTACCGAACTACCAACTTCAACTGATAATAAGCAGATCTAGATTACCTGTTTGAGCGTCTACAGTTGACCCCGGGGTCAAGCTGGAATAGGAGTCAATGAATTTTAGACTGATTCCGCAGTTGGGCTATCAAAATTCAGGCCTGTGAAATCATCACTCCGGAGTCCAACTATCAAAATTCTGGTGAGTAGAATAACGACTCCGGAGTAAGATGGAGTCAAGAGTAAAGGTCTGAAAATAACTCCGGAGCCAGTAGTGAAATTTTGGAGTCATAAAAACTGAATCCTTCGTCAACTCCGGAGTTGAGGTATCAAAATCAACGATCAGTAAAATCACAACTCTGGAGTCAAATGGAGTTCAGAATCAAGCTTCAAGAACGACTCTGGAATCAATGGTCAGAGTCGGAGACGAATTTGATCATGACTCCCGGAGTCCAATGGTCAACTTTGTGACCACGGAATCAAGCTGGAGTCGGAGTCATTTCTTTCACTGACTTTGGGTTGCTGCTTTGTTGAGTCAATCGAAAGACAAAGTTGTATGACATATACAAAAATTGGCCTCCTAAGCTCAATTAGGAGGGGAGATATTGAGTTTTTCGTGTTATGGCCTTTAAAAAGGGCGGTTCTTCCGCCATCTGCCCTTTAAATTGAGCTAGGGTGTTGAAATTTGGTATGTAGACTTGGTAGAGGCCGTAGATGTGCTTGGAAGAGGGGGTCGATTTTCAAACCCGAAATATGAATATGAGTGGAGATGAGCTTGGGTCAAAATTCAGATATGCTCCAATTTGGGGGAGGAGGTACTAAGGGGTCAAAAACGCAAAAATGGTCTTTTTAAGCCAATTGATAGAGAATCAAAAGTTGTATAACAAATCCAAAAATAAACCACCCAAGTCAATTAGGAGGGGAGGTATGGGATTTTTCCCCTTTTTGACTTTGAAAAAGGGCTGTTAATCCTTTCTCTCCCCACCAAATTGTGCTAGGAAGTTGAAATTTGGTATGTACATTTAGTTTGGGCCCTGGGTGTGCTTTTTGGGGGTTTTGACTTTTTAGCTCCATTGCACCCCTTCACAGCCCCCAAAATGTGGTTTTTTGATAGGTTTTACGCATTTCTCTAATTTTTTGAGTTTGTTCCCCGCATAACTCCCCTCCAACATGATCGGGGTGAGGGGGGATTATTCCAGAGCGGTGTTTTTTTTATTCCACGAGTAGACAATTTGAATATCTTCTTAATTCATGAAAATCAGTCTTGGTTGGTGTTTTTTAGCGCGATTTTCTACGTAAGATTGTAAATGAAAACCAGGACATTATAGATTTATCTATCTACGACAGGTGAGGAGGGGAGGGGCGAGGTACAACAAAATCCGTTTTGATGTTCTAGAAGACCAATACGACCATTTTTGAGCACGTCAGATATTAGTTTTATTATTTTTTCCCTCGAAACTAAAAATCATTCGCTCAGCTCGATACCGACTAAAATCGATCAAATTTTGGAAATAAGGTTCGATTGTTGGCGAATTCCATATTCTAAGGTGGGAAATGATCTTGGGTCAAAATTCGATTGCGCCCAAATTTGGCAGAGGGAGTGTTGAGGGGCTAAAATTTCAAAAACTCTTCCTTTTTAAAGCAATCGATAAACAATACAAAGTTGTATAACATATCCAAAAATCAGACTCTTAGGTCAATTAGGAGGGGAAATTTGAGGGTTTTTCCCCTTTTGACCTTGAAAAATGAGTATTCCTTTCCTATCGTCCCTCCGCATTGAGTCGGTTATGTGAAATTTGATATGCAGACTTAAGAAGGGCCTAACATGTACCTTTTGGGCTTTTCGACTTTTCAGACCCATTACGTCCCCTTACAGCCCAGAAATGTGGTTTTTTTATTGATTTATTTATTTCAAAATTTCTTGATAATGATGGCAATAATTTCAACGATCTCGGAATTGCAAGGTTGGCTGCCCTGTAACGCGAAACTTTTGAACAATTTCAATTGGTATTCACTTTTCTAGGTTGAAAATTTTTTTTTGGCCCATTATTGAGAGTTAAAGTCATTTTATTGCAGTTTTTTTAAAAATGATACATGTCGATTTTTAACATCTGCTACTTTTCAACCCTCCTGGTAAATGGTTGTAAGTGGTGGGGATGCAGAAACATAAATTGCACTTCTTCAGCTGTGTGGCCGAGTTCTTACACCACTTTGAGGGGTTGGCAATGATGAAAAACTGCTCATTTTTGTCGAACCTAGCCCACTTTGAGGGCATATAGCTCCATCCTCCTCTGAGCTAGAATCACAAAATTTCGTATGGTGGGTTTCCAACTCAAAGTCAACCTTTTATGTGAGTTTGGTCAAAATCCGAGATATGTTTTTATCTTCCTAGCCGCCCTAATATTTAGTAGAAATCATAGATGTACCCTTTTGGGGATCTCGACTTTTCAGCATCATTACACCCCCTTACAGCCTAAAAAATGTGGTTTTTTGGTAGGTTTTTCTTATTTTTTAAGTTTGTTTCATACATATCTCCTTCCTCCTGTCCGAAATCTGGCTTGGAAGTTGAAATTTAGTACGTAGATTTAATGTAAATAGGTCCAAAAAGTTCCTTTTGGTGGTGTTAACCTTTTAGCCCCATTGAAATCCTTCCCTCACCCCTCACTTTTACCATTAATTGGGAAAAATCGCGATGCTTTTTTATTATTATTATTAACTTTGTCGACAAATCTTGAGTACGTGGTGTTGTATGCTCCAGCAATATTTCAAACATGAGAATTGTTACGTACGATACGACCCGAAAAAATTATCACACCTATTTTAGATAGGTAGGTAATCATGTAGGTAGATGGATACGTAGATTAATAAGTACAAGTTGGTATGTATCGTACACTTACACATCATGAGGTAAATTCAACGTGATATTTGCTCGCGTACCATCGCCATATTTAAGATAGCATAATGACCCTAACACACCGAAAAGAACAATATTGAAACACATCGCCATGCTCAGTATACCGCAATACCCTCTAAACTTCTGCGGATGTTTCATCGAATTCTCAATGGGCAAAATCTTGCAACAAAATAGGAACAAAATATCATCAAATACTTATGGATTTCTTTTTTTTTTTTTTTAATCAAAAATTACTTTCAATAACATAATCCGCAATTTACTTACAGTTCCAATACCCTCTAAGGCGAACAGAACAGTCGCAACGAATGAAGGAAGATTTCCGACCGACGAGAAAGTTAGATGCTTTTTGTCAATCGGAGGTAAATCCTGAACAGCGTAAGAAAGGGTGACCACTAAACCAAATATAATAAATACTGCTCCGAAAGCGGACACGGGTACCAGATATTTCAATCTTCTGGCAACACCCAAAGGTAGGATAAGTACACCCATGATCAGAATATACCATCTGACTGTGAGATCGAAGCCGAAATAGTTGTTACAAATCTGTAAAATTCAACGTGACAAGACAAGTTAGCTAGATTTTGGTGTTATGTATTTAATTTTGTTCAGAAACAGCACCCCAAGATTATTCAAAAGAGGTCAAGTTGAAACGACGCAAGATCTAAATTAAACCATGCTCGAAATGGTAGGTGAATTTTATTAAAAAAAAATTGATCACTACTAAACCAGTCAACGGAGAACCCTCATCAAAAGTACCAATTCAAATTGAATCAAAGAGACAAAATATTTGCCACGTAAATTTAACAGTTGTTCTATAATACGTGTTTTTTTAACACTTTTGATTTCTTAGCTTGTGGTGCCTCATGAGACTAAAGCACATGTCATCACTGCGCCTTTTAAATCGAAAGTATTTAATGTATTATCATGGAAATACTCAATTGCTCACTTACTTCTTTAAATGCTTGTGAAATTAAAATAAGGATAACGGTGTTACCCAAATACAGTGTTGTGAATAACGATACCGTTACAAATTGCCTGCAACAGAACAAAAAAAAAATCGCACAAATTATCACAATTCAAGATTATTGAAGACTGCAGAGAAAAGCTCGAAGTAAAAAATTTCCTTAGCCAAACTCGAGTATTTCTGTAATGCTTTTGGTCCGGTTTTGAAAGCTACTTCCGCTGTTTCGGGAAACTCTAAAAAAGGCTTTTTAACTCGCGTTGATAATATATGCGAACATTTTACCTGAAAATATGCACAAATGAACGTAGGTAGTACTTGGATATTTATGAAATTTAAATCAAAAATCTACTACAAGATGGAGAAAAAAGAATTGAAGGGGAGAGGGGGGTGAAATGGGACTGAAAAGTTGAAAGCCCCAAAAACCATACCTAGAATCCCTAGCTCAGTTTGGAGGGCAGTTATGCAAGGAATAAACATTAAAAATTAGAAGAATTGACCAAAAAACCACATATTCAGGGCTATGAGGGGGAGGGGAGATAAGCAATGGGATAAAAAAGTCGAGAACCCCAAAAACCACATCCAGGGTCCCTACTAAAGGTACATACCTAATTTCAAGTTGTTAGCTCAGTTTAGAGGGGGGTTATGCGATGAACAAATTCAAAAAACCTCAAAAAATGAGAAAACCTGACCAAAAACCACATTTTTGAGGCTGTAAGGGGGTACTTTGAGAGGAGTGAAATGGAGTTGAAAATTCGCGATCCCCAAACCGCATATCTAGAGCTCCTACTGAATGTACATAATAAATTTCAACTCCCTAACTCAACCTGGAGGGGCGATAGGAGAGGAACGCCTATTTTTCAAGGTTAAAAAAGGGGAGAACCCCTTACATCTCCCTTTCTAACTGACCTAAGGGATTGATTTTTGGATATGTGATGGCTCAAAAAGGAATAATTTTCATGTTTTTAGTCCCTGAGCACCTCCTACCCCAAAATGGGGCAAAACTGAATTTTGACTCGAAGTCATCCGCACTCATCCTATTTTGGTCCGTTTTGAGCAGAGTAAATATTTTAATATTCGGGGGAAAAAAATAATAAAAAGAAGTATTGCGGGTAGGAAGGGTTCAATGGGGCGAAATAGTAGGAACCACCAAAAAGAACATCTAGAGCCCGAACTAAATGTGTATATACCAAATTTCAACTTCCTAGCTCAATTTGGCGCGGAGAGAGGGGAGGAACAGTCCTTTTTCAATGCCAAAAGGCCTGAACACGCTCAACTTTCTCCAGACCTTTTTCTATTCCAATGCTTCGAAAATTTGAAGTAAATTTCTCATTTTCCGAAGAAAATATTCCAATAAAGTCTCGAATAAAGCCAAAAAATTGAACCTCACTCGAGTGACGACTGTGAAAAAATTTAATTTTTAGAAAACCGTGAACTGTCAAAAAAGGTCTGGTGACGCTTATGATGACACCCCCCCCCCTTTTATTTTACGAATGAAAAAAAATCGCGATGCTTTTTCAGCCTGATTTTCATGAGATATTATAATCCCGAGAATTGAAAATAGGAAGGGTTCAATGGGGCTAAAGTTTCGAAAACTCCCAAAAAGCACATCTAGAAATCTTACTTAATGTACATACAAAATTTCAACTTCCTAAGCCAATTTGGAGGGAAATTATGCGAGGAACAAACTCACAAAATAAGAAAAAAAATACCCAAAAATCACATATTCGAGACTGTGAGAGGGTGCAATGAAGCTGAAACGTTGGGCCCCCAAAATGCAAATTTATGGCCCCTACTAAATGTACTTAGCCACATACTAAATTTCTACTATCGAGCTTAATTTGGTACATAGTCAGAGGAGGAAGAGCACTTTTTCAAGACAAAAAAGAGGGAAAACACTGATACCCTCCCTTCCCTCTCCTCCATAATTGACCTAGGAGGTTTATTTTTGGATACGTTATACAACTTCTGATTCTCTATCAATTAACTTCAAAAAGAGCAATTTTTTTGTTTTTGACCCCTCAGCATCCCCTCCCCCAAATTGGAGCATAACTCAATTTTGACCCAAATTCATCATCATTCATATACATCTAATACGCCGCCAAACTGAGCCGATTGACTGAATTGGAGCGATTTTGGTCGGTATCGAGCAAAGCAAATAATTTTATTGTTCGTAAAAAAAAATTATAAAAAAAAGAAAAATAAATACCTGATATGGCTAAAAAATTGAATTGTTCTTAACGGTTTTCCAGAACCCCAAAACGGATTTTGTTGACACCCCCCTCCCCTCGCCCACCATCGTTGGTCGATAGACTGTAATCGCCTGATTTTCATTGACATTATGGCATAGTAAATCAGGCTAACAAGTAGGTACTTAGGTAGGTTAGGTACTTTCGTGAAGGCTTATAAACTATGTGATGGATACTAAACTCACCAATATGGAGACAGTATGAACGCATATCATACCAATCATCATTGTACCGATAATACCGAGTATGATGCCGCTATACATGTAAGCTCTAGGAACAGCCAATATTCCGGATGCTAAGCACCCTTTAAACAGATGAACGAGGGCTCCGAAATCGCTAGAAAAATGGTTTTACAAAATACTATCAGTACAACATGGCCAATTTACCATGCAACGAAAACCATCATCAAAATAAGAGAGCAGAAAAAAGACTGATGAAGTTTTCACGAGGTCTGATCTCTATACTTACGATGTGCCGTTTTCCATATCTCTATTTGAAAAAGGATCATAAATATCGTTATCATGGTGATTGATTTTGTTGCCATTCTCCATATGGTATCCAGCAACTTCGGTTAATTTTGCACTACGCATTATTGAAAGATAATTAATCATTAGATTAGCAATAGTAAGGCAGGAATGATGATTGGAGTGGGAGGGGGGATAGCTATTTTATTTTCTCATGTTTGAGTAAACACAATAAGAAGGGTAGTCTAGGGTAGCCTGAATTTTTTTTTTTTTTTTTTTTTTTTTTGGAATTCTGCTCACAGC
>FIZR01001199.1:0-20656 GCA_900060175.1 Ferrisia virgata | reverse complement strand
TTGGACATTAATATCAGGACGTTTTTTTTTTTTTTTTTTAATTTTACGATCCGCGCGAGACTTTAATCAGCTAAGCAGCCCGATGTACGCGATTTTATTACCATTTTTTCTCGGTATACCGAACGATAATCCGCGCCTCGGTATCCGTAGTCAATAAAACGATTCATCGTTTCGGAAAGAGAAAAAATCATCGAAGATAATAAAGGTGTGGCTGCAGGTGACACGACGTGTACGAAAATGAGTATTACGACCTTGCGCGATTTAATATACATCGCTACAAAGAGTAAGCAGTACTCTACACCTAAATGGCTGATCAGCTAAGCCAATGAGTTAGTCGAAGAACATTGCCAACGAACGGTATGGCCTATGATTTGGATTTTGTTGTATGTACTATTTTTTTTTTATTTTTCTTTCCTTATGTGTAGGTCTAGGTAGGTAGTAGGTACATAATACGTGCTGTATATTTATGTATGTGTATATTATACGACTGGCTCGGTGGACCGAACATCGCGATCCGAGTATTTCCGAAATTCGTTAAATTTTACGAGCATTATGCTAAAATAAGTGGTTTTGATTTTTTTCTTTTTTTTTTGGTTGCTTTACAGGTCGTGCCACGAGGTTGCCACAACGCCGGAATATGTATTCGTGAGATATTGCACAAATGTGTCTGAGAAGAAAAAAAAAATATTTCGCTGTTATTTCGGAATTAATAAAATGAGAATCAAGGTGAGTTTTTTTTTTCGTGATTACGTAGTTGATAAAAAAAGGTAAAATTTTTAACCAATGTGTCATCCTATGTTTGAGTGAAAGATAAAGGGAAGAGAGAGGGGAGATGGGTGAAATTTTGTTCATATTTGGTATCAGCTGTCTAGATCGTGGGCAAGGGGATACCAACAAAATCCGTTTTGTGGTCCCAGCAGGCCATTGAGACAATTTTTGCTCATGGCAGATATTTATTTTTTATTTATTTTTTCTTGCCCGAACATTAAAATCGTTTACTCTGCTCGATACCGACCAAAATCACTCCAATTCGGTCAATCGGCTCAGTTTGGCGCCGGATTAGATATATATGAGTGTGGATGACCTTGGGTCGAAATTCAGTCATGTCCCAATTTGGGGGAGGGGGTGCTGGAAGGTCAAAAACGCAAAAATTGCCCCTTTTTAAGCCAATTGATAGGAAACCAAAAGTTGTTCAACTTATCCGGAAATCAACCTCCTAAGTCAATTAGGAGGGAAGATATGAGATTCCTCCCCCCACCCTTTTGACGTTGAAAAAGGGCTGTTCCGGATTTGATCGTATGAAAATTGATTCTATCGTATGAAAAAACAATAAAATTCAACCTGAAAGTAGAGCTTAAGGATGGTCAACATTTTTTCGAAATGTTCATCCTCAGTTTTCATATTGAAAATATTCTAGCCTCCCCCCCCCCCACACACGGGCACTAAAATAGAGAAAAAATTCCCCCCTTTCTCCCCACCTGAAGGAGCTAAGAAGTTGAAATTTGGTATGTGTGTTTAGTATAGGGGCCCTAAATGCGCCTTTTTGGTGATGCCAACTTTCTCTCCTCCCCCCCCCCCACATACACGGGCACTAAAATAGAGAAAAAATTCCTCCCCTGTCTCCCCACCTGAAGGAGTTAAGAAGTTGAAATTTGGTATGTGCGTTTAGTATAGGGGCCCTAAATGCGCCTTTTTGGGGATACCAACTTTTCAGCTCCATTGCACCTTCTCACAGCCCCGGAAATGTGGTTTTTTGGTCGTTTTTCCTCATTGTTTGAATTTGTTCCCTGCACATCTCCCCTCCAAAGTGAGCTAGCAACTTGAAATTATGTATGCACAGTCAGTAGGGAGCCTGGATGTGCCATTTGGTGGTCTCGACTTTTCAGCCCCGTTTCACTCCCTTCACAGTCCCAAATGTGTGGTTTTTTGATCAGGTTTTGTCATTTTTTGATTTTTTTGAGTTTACTCTGCGCATAACTCTACTCCAGACGGAGCTAAGGAGCTGAAATTTAGTGTGTACATTTAGTAGGGACCCTAAATAAACCTTTCGGAGGTCTCGACTTTTCAGCCCCATAGCACCACTTCACAGCCCTAAATGTGTTTTTTTTTGTCGTTTTCCTCCCATTTTTTTAATATCTCTCCTCCCAATTCCGATGTAAGGTCCTTAAATATAACTTTTGGGGGTTTCGACTTTTCAACCCTATTGCACTCCTTCATAGCTCCATAACTGGTTTTTTTTTTTATCGTTTTTTCGCATGTTTTGAGTTTGTTCCTCGTATAGTTCCCCTCCAAACTGCACTAACAACTTGAGAATCGGTGTGCACTTTTAGTAGGGACCTTAGATGCGCCTTTTGGTGGTCACAACTTTTCAGCCCCATTCTCCCGCCTGAATTACACCAGGAGGTTGAAATTCGGTATGCAGGAGCCTAGATGTGTCTTTTGCGGGGTTTCATTTTTTAGCTCTATTGCATTCTCTCGAAGCCCTTAAAAAGTATTTTTTTTAATGTGAAATTTGTTATGCAGTACTCTAGATGTGTCTTTTGTGAGGTTCGACTTTTCAGAACCATTGCACCCTGTCACGTTTCCAAAAAAAATGGTTTTCGAACGATTTATCCCTTTCAAATGTTGAAACTTTGTGTGCAGCTAGTTACGTCTTTTGAGAGTTTCTACTTTTTAGCCCCATTGCAGCCCTTCACACCACCGAAAAAGTAGTTCTGGGCTTACTTTTTAGCCCGATTTTCTATGTCATGTTGTCATTGAAAATTTGGCTGTTACAGTCTATCGAGCAGCGCCGGATAAGGGGGGGATATCAACAAAATCCGTGTTGGGGTTTTAGAAGATCGTTATAGCAAAGTTTTAGCCATGTCAAATATTTATTTTTATATTTTTATTTTTTTCCCCTCGAACATTAAAGTTATTTACTCCGCTAGATACCCACCAAAATCGCTCCAATTGGGTCAATCGGCTCAGTTTGACGCCGGATTAGATATACATGAGTGGGAATGAACTTGGGTTAAAATTCAGTTATGCCCCAATTTGGGGGAGGAGGTGCTGAGGGGTCAAAAACGTAAAAATTGCCCCTTTATGAGCCAATTGATAGAGAATCAAAAGTTGTATAACATATCCCAAAATCAACCTCCTAAGTCTATTAGGAGGAGAGATATGGGGGGGTTCCCGTTTTTGGCTGTTCCTCCTCCATCTCCCAACCAAATTGAGCTAGGAGGTTGAAATTTGATATGTAAATTTAGTTGGCGCCCTAAATGTGCATTTTTTGGCGCTCCAACTTTTTAGCTCCATTGCACCCTACACCCCCCCCCCCACAGCCATAAAAAAACGTTTTTTTGGTAAGATTTTTCTCATTTTTTAGGATATTTTCTTTGAGGATTTCGACCGTTCAATCCAATATTCACCTCGACCCCTACCACTAGGTAAGAAAAGGCATCTCAAGGCACTCCTTTTTTTTTTTTACACCACGAATTCTATTTTCGGAATGTTGTATGCTGATAAAATTCTATGGTACATGCGTTCATGTAAGCTCAGTGAGTATGTACGACGAACGTCTATAAGTATCCGTATTAAATTCTTTTATTTCGACCGCGTAGGTAGGTATAGGTACTGGGTAGTGGGTACCTACGTTATCTTAACTGCACCAGAACCTATTAACCTATCGGTTCATTTTCCCACAGTGAAATTTCGTACCCTAATATACGCGCCTTATCGTGAACCTGCCACCATAACTTTACTTATTCGTATACTATAAATGTAAGTATACCTATGGTTTAGCTTAAGCATGCATAGTTGTTTAAAACAGACTTGCACGCGTGCCCGCCTTGCTCATATACCTCTCATATCTACGTCTAGTACCTCTACCTATCTCTGTAATACGATTTCGGTTAAAAAATTTCAAACATGCCGCAACCGGTTCATGATTCATTAGGCCTTAAAGCGTTGATATTTTTCGATAATACGTACATTTTTCTTTTATCGTACGTAGTAACTTACTCATATGGTTATCTGAGCTATCCGAGTATATATATTCTTTCATACTTTACACTCGAGCATACGAAACGATGTGTTTCGGTTCGGTTTGGTTTGGTACAGTCAATATACTACTCACTCGATAGATTGGTGAACTATTTAATATAATATTCTGATATATATTTTAATACTCGTAATCGTATGTACGAAAATTCTATGTGGAAAATGTTGGCAAAAAAAGAAAAAGGACACCGCATTACCATACGGATCGCGATCCAATTTCCAGTCAAATATTTTCACATAACTAACCCGCGTTGAACGTTTTACTATTTCATATCACGTAAGAAAAAAAATATTTCCTTGCCATCGTCGCCGTAATAATATACTAAATTTATTACACGCGCTGCGCTGTTGTCTGGTTAGATATATTACCATATAGTGGCCGTTTTTCGTCTTGGTTCGTTGTTGCGGACGCCGCATGTACCGTACGTTCTGGTATGATAACAAATAATTCATAACTACTTGGCAAAAAGAAAAAAAGTTTTTCAAATTTCAAAAGTGTATCTATGGTCTTATCTGCGTATTATAACCGCATCTAATTATTTGACAGCCGGAATAAGTAAATTCTTTGGTGACGATGTAGCGAAGAGTTCTTCTCTTCGGCAACGTTTTTGGAAGAGATAGGTTTGCTGGAGCTCTCTGCATACACCGACGATTCTTTACCATAGCACCACAACAGATAATTAGGAAACGATACTTCATATAGTGGCTAAAAAGTTGTATGTTTCTTCTTCAGTAGTGATGGGGGGGAGGGGGGTACCGGTAGATATTGAAATGAATATTTGAAACACCGAAAAAGTATATTTAGGGCAATTCTTAAATCTTCTTACCAAGTTTCAACTTCCTAGCTAAATTAGGAGGGGAGATATTCGTAGGACAAACTCGAAAAATGAGAAAAAAATTACTTTTTCAGAGCTTGGATGGGTAGTACAAGGGGGTTGAAAATTTAAAACCTGCAAAAAGCACATTTGAGGGGAGTACATGCCAAATTTCGACTTCATAGCTCAATTTTGAGGGCAGATATGCGCGGGAAAACTGGAAAAATGAAAAAACCTACTCTGAAACTCACTTTTTTGGGGCTTTGAGGGGGGGGGGTGCAATGAGACTGAAAAATCGAAACGTTTAAAAAGCACATCTATGGTCTATACTAAACCTACATACTAAGTTTCAACTTCCCAGCTCAATTTGGAAGGGAGATAAGGGAGAAAATACTGTTTTCAATGTCAAAAAGGGGATAGACCCCGAATATATCCCCTCCTAAATGACCTTGAAGAGTGATTTTTAGATATGTGATACAACTTTTGATTCGTTATAGATTGACACAGAAAAGAATAACGGTCAAATTTGGCATCATTGTAATGGGAATTTTATCTTGAATCTATTTTAATATTTTGGGCAAAAACTGAATTTTGAGGCACATTTTACCCCTTTCCCCTCTTCTAATCGACTGGTGAAAAGCTTAAAGAGTGGGCATGTAAGGTTTCAGAGGGTGCTTAGTGGATCTATTAGAACGTATTACTACAACAATCTGAATAGTGCCAATTATTTCCAGTTTTAATGCTACTTTCCCTGAGCAATATGCAAAAATACTTTTTTGAAAATATTTCAAAAATGCTCGGAGTATCATGTCAACATCATGCATCAAAATTGTAGCATTGAATTTGTCCTTTCGAACTCACGAGGGATGAGACGGGGGGGGGAGGGATATCAGCAAAATCCATTTTGGGGTCCTAGAAGAGACCATTAAGATGATTTTTAGCCATGTCAGATATTTATTTTTTTTTTTTCCCTCGAACACTAAAATCACTTACTCTGCTCAGTACCGACCAAAATCGCTCCATTTCGGTTAGTCGGCTGAGTTTGGCGCAGGATTAGATATATATGAGTGGGAATGAACTTGAGCCGAAATTTAATTATGTCCCAATTTGTGGGAGGGGAGTGCTGAGGAATAAAAACCCCAAAAATTGCCCCTTGAAAAGGGCTGTTCCTTCCCTATTACCACACTAAATTGATCTAGAAAGTGTAAATTTGGTATGTATATTTAGTTGGGGGCCCTAGATGTGCCTTTCCGACTTTTTAGCTCAATTGCACTCCCTCACAGCACCAAAAAAGTGAAAAAAATTTAATATATTGAGAGAAAAATTCAATTCACTTCTCAGGTAGATATCAAAATTATTACATGTACATATTTTGATATTTTTTGCGACAAATGATTAACCATTGTCTTTGTCTGCTTCGTGTATGCGTTTAAATTATTATACGCAAAGACATTCGCATAAATACCGGGTGTTCCGCATTAACCTAGCCACCCTTATATCAGAGATGGGTCAACTTATGACACATGGCCGGAGAATAGTTTGTCTATCCAAAAAATTGAAGGGGCTGAGATATGCGATTTTTAAAATCTCATTTTAACCTAAACCCGCCCTTTGCTCAAAAAATTCATTGAAAAAAAAACGAATCACGATAAAAATTCGCGGTTTGCGCCAAAATGCAGTACATACTCACTAGTATATGTGATATAAAAAATATGGGGAGGGGGAGTGAAGTGGTTCGTAAAATATAATAAGACCCGAAAAATGTGGTGAAAATTTTTCAATTTTTTCAGTTTTTCTTTCATAATTTCTGAAAAAGCTATTATCACTCTCCGTTTAAAAACATTTTAAACAAGCAGGAGTGCATTCTTCACTCAATGGTCACAGCAGAAGCCTTGAAGGTTGCTTTGATATGGAGGGGAAAAAAATGATGAATATCAATTTTGGAAAAATCGCTCATCTTGGAATTTTTTTTTTTTTAAATTTCCACTTGCATAGAATACAAGCCGATTACGCCAAAAGGCGAGGAATACAAGTAAGCGAACGTGGTAAAAAAATTCAAGAATGGGGATGAAATGATTCGTAAAAATATGACAGTATAAACACCAAAAATTGTACTAAAATTTTTTTTTATTTTTTCAGTCAATTTTTATACCACATATACTAGCGATTATGTATGAATTTTCCAAGCGAAGGACAGATTTAGGTTGAAACAAAATTTTAAAAATTGTATATCTCCGCCCCTTCAATTTTTTGGATAGGCAAGCTATTCTCCAGGTATGTCTTATGGGTTGACCTATCACTGATATAAGGGTGGCCAGGTTAATGCGGAACACCCGGTACATTGATTAACCAGTTGGGAGAATTTTCAGTTAATTTCCATGCTCCTTTTTCATATCGCATACCTATAAAGTTACAATGCAACATGCGTATTTCTTTGTGGCATCCTTCAATGGTAAAGACTGCTTCTACTTGGCAGTCTACCGCAGGTATCGGTGATGAGACAATAGCGTATATTATATGGCTATAGGTATAGGTATAGTCTCTGTAACTCGTTGGGTATAGGATAGGAGCCTCTCATACATATAGGTAGATGTTTGTATGTATGTACTGTATGCTATATAGCTATTACACCTTGTACCCTGATTATTAAATTATTAACGGTCAAATTACGTCGCACCGGGTTATTCAATTTATAAGACAAACCACCATCGGAGGTTCTCCTTTCAATATAATGTGTAACAAACAATAACTCATTAGTCATGCCTACCTGAACAGTGGAACAGTAAACGTATATAACATAACCCCTCTGCCTTTCTCATCCTGAAAACCGCCGCCCGTGTCAATATCGAGCTTAGGTGTCGGAAATTGAATAATTTTCGACATAATCGAACTGCTGTGGCTGTAGAGAGAGTACATCAGAAACTGTATCGGTGGAGAGGGGGCTCACCTCTACCTATCTCTATCTGTGTACTAATATGCATCCCATTATGTACTGTATCATTTTAGTAAATTGTAATTATTCTCGCATTTTGGTGCATTGTCGTCGTTGTTGTTGTCGTCTGTAAACTTCATATTTATGTAGTAGGTAAAGAAAGGCACCACGTATATAATGTAGTATATCAGCAATATGTACTCGGTTGTTCGATTAATTTCGAATCTAAATGGATATATGTTCGTTTATTGAAATTTTGATGGTGCTGGAGTTAGCCCGCAGCCCTACGGGGAGGGGGGAGGGGGGAGAGGCTTATAATATATTATATCTACGCGTAGGTTGATGGCTTTCGTTTAAAAAATAATTAGAAGAAATGTGATCACGTTATAGGACACATTAAGGTGCTACATAGGTAGGATATGTGCCTATTACAAGCCTACCTTATACGTATTATTACAGCAGCGTCTATTAAATTGGGTGTTTTATAGGAGTATTTTTTCGAATAGCGTTTACTACAGATATACTACATATGTAGGTAGGTAATAGCTATATGGTAGGTACCTTAATGACGGATGAAATAGAGCAAGCTATTATTCCCACGTTGGTTTTTTTTTTTTTTTTTCGTTTGTTGGAAATCCAGCAGCGAGATCCCGCAGCCACCGAACAAGCTACGAAAGCAAGATGGACGTGTATAGTTAAATTGGTAATTTATACGAAATAACGAATGAACGACGACGACGACGACGACGACGATGCATCTAGCTCGTTTTAAAGATAATAAAAATAACACCTTTTTATTATTTTCGGTGTTGTACATTTTTTTTTTTTTTAGTGTCCTCTAATCTAATCCTGTCTTGTCCTTTTTTGTTTTGTTGTTTTTTTTCATTGTACAAAAGTTAAAGTATCCGTGCACTGTGTGTGCTTTTGCTTTGTACAAGTAATGTACACTTTACATGTACACGATGCTCATGTATTTAGAGGCACACAGAGAACGTGGTTTTTGCCTCGTGGAATTGTTTTGTTGCTCGTTTAAAAGTAATAAAATTGAAAGAAAAAAAATAATACGAGTACGAGACGAGAGATAGTTTAGCGAAACATCTTACATTAGCTATCTAAGTATATAATAATTTTACGATACCAGTAGTCTACGTATGGTAATACTGGTCATCGTTCGTTGTATGTGGTATCTGTCTGCATATATATGTGTATGCGTGTGTTTGTGTTGGAAAAAAAAAGAGAAGTAAATGAAAAAAAAAATAACCATTACTGCAGGTTGGTCGAGATATTATTACCGAGTTTTATTTTTAGGCTGTTGCGAGCTGTGTAAAAATGCTACCTGAATGATTATGGTGTAATAAACATGCGTAGTTTCTCCATATCAATTAGTCTTTTAATGTTGGTTACTATTAAATGGAAACCTTGATTTGTGAACCAGATGACCCCTGAGATCGTTTAGTTACAGGGATCGCAAATAGCCAATTTCACCAATAAACAATAGCAAAATGCACACCTGTGCAGATTCCATTGCGAAAGTTTTGCTCGCTGGATTTTTAAGTGTTTTGAATTTTTATAATATTTCACCTCACCTCCTAACTATTTGTAGTGGATTTTTTTCAGTCCCTAAGAAGAAGTGTGATATGTATTATCGATACACGAATTTAATTTCCTGTTAAAATATTTCATAGTTCCTTTCCTCTGCGCTCAATGTTGCCAGCCCATGATCCTATTTTTATGTCGTTTCTAACCCCTACACCCCCCCCCCCATAAGAGTTACTTTTTGCAAATGTTAAATTTTAACCTTCGTATCTACCCATAGACATTTTATTAGAATTAAAATTAATTCTCTCTGGGGTGTAGATAATAACAAAATTTGGCGTTTAGGACTTAAAACGTTGAGAATTCGAAACATTTTCAACTTTTTCTCTCGATTCACTCCTAATTAATTTTTGTTAATTTAGAATGAAGTTCGAAGAACCCTTCCTTCAGTCAGTTCTACGATTACAATTTCTTATGTCGTAATGTTAATGAAAACCTGGTTATTGCAGACTATCGTCCTATGGCCGAGCGGGAAGGGGGAGGGGGTAACAACAAAATTGACTCTTCAAGCAATGGTGGGCGAATTCTGACTTTTAAATTCAAAAGGATGTGGTAAAAATTTCAGCCCCCTAACTCAATTTTTAGCGCATCCTTTTGAGGTGATTTCGCAACTATTGTGACCTCGCCGCATGTTGATTTCCAAAAAAAGCAAAATTCGGCCCATCCTAGTTTGTAACTTATTAAGATCATTTTATAAGTGATGAGAGCGAAACTGAGTGTGTCAGATTCCCACAGGACACTCCGATAATTGGAGATGTAATTTTTGTTGATTTTTTGTAGAATTTCAGTAATTTTTTTTGGTTTCATTCATGTCTCAAGTTACACTTACAATCTTTCGTTTCAACTTTTATCCTAATTTTCACCATAAACTAATTTCGAACAATTTTTTTCCAATGATTTCAGGAGCAACGGTGATGACCTCCTGAAACCTGGAGCGGAGGAATATTTGCGGGTCACACCATAGAATGGGCGTACGTTTGGCGGCCACACTATTAGTGGTGTTGTTGTTGCTTCGGAGGGTGGTGCGTGGTGGTAGCGGCGGCAACGGTGGCAGTGACGGCCCAATAGCGGCGGTTTTTCCAACCTTCCCCAGCCAAGGAGGTAACTGTTCGGTGCACAACTTGAAGGAGTTCAATCATCTGGCACTGGATCGGCGTACGGGTCGTATTTACGTCGGCGGCGTTAATCGTATAATACAGCTCGATTCGTCGTTGAATCAAGAAGCATGCGTTATCACCGGGCCCAAACGGGACAGTCCGCAATGTCACGCTAGCGGATGTAATTCTCCGGAAATCGAGACCTCGTTGATGGACAACACCAATAAGATCTTACTGCTGTATACCGAGCTGGATAACCTGATCGCTTGCGGATCGCTGTTCCAAGGTGCTTGCGAAAAATACCAACTAAGCAATATCTCGGCTCCTGCCACGTTCATACCGTTCGGTATCGCCGCCAATGACGATCATTCGTCCACCTACGCGTTCATAGGACCCGAACAGTACAACCAGTGGAAGCAGTCGAACGTCTTATACGTCGGTACTACATTCACCAATAAAGGAGATTACCGCGAAGACGTTCCGGCCATTTCTAGTCGTAATCTGGAATCGTTGGATTTCGCGTTGATCTCGTTCTCGCAACAGTCGCTGCTCAAGATCGACGTCAAATACAGAGATCATTTTTTAGTCAAATACGTATACGGATTTAATTCCAGCGATTTCGCGTATTTCGTCATCGTACAAAAGCAATCGCATTTACCGGGTCAGGAGGAGCTGGGATATGTGACCAGGCTAGCCAGGGTCTGTATCAACGACGCTAACTACGACAGCTACACCGAAGTCACGCTGCAATGTTTGGTCAAGGAGTCGGGCGAAAAAGAAAAGGTTACCAACTATAATCTAGTGCAAGATGTGAAAATAGCCCAAGCCGGCGAAGAACTGGCTAACAGCTTAGGCATCAAACCGGGCGATACCATATTGGCGGCTAGTTTCTCACCCAGCAAGGGTATACTGAACGAACCTCAAGCTCAGTCTGCCCTCTGCATTTATAGCATGCGCGAAATCGAAGCGAAGTTTAACGAAAATATACACATGTGCTTTAACGGAAGCATCAAGTCGAGAAATATGCAGTACATTTCCGGATTAATATTGAACGGAGAATGTCCCAGTGCAGGCGTAAGTACCATCATACTGTGTTTCATTTTTAACCGGATTTCCATCCGCTGAAAATAGTTACTAATGTTTATGATAGCTATTGTAGTCGTATTTATTTGTTCCTGGATGAGTAGAAAGGGGGGAGGTGGTGTACGGAAGAATGAAATTATGATGTTGTAATTTTTATGAAAGATTGAAGGAAAATAAGATGAAGTGATTCCGAAAGTTGCGAAGAATAATTAAAAATGAGAGTGAAATAATCAAAATTTGTTGAGATTAGATTTCAAAAGGCATTGTAAGCGCATATTAAGGAGTGAAAATTGATTTAAAATGAATATGAAGTGATTCAAAATGAATTCACCGAGCAATTGTCATTTAAAGGTGTGATTTTTTCATAATGAATATAGAATGGTTAGGTTAGTTTAAAATGAACGTACCTTGTGATAATTTATTTAGAATGAATGCAAAAATTTTGATTTGATTTAGAATTATATTCGATCGATGTAAAACGATCGTGTTAAGTAATCAGAATGACTATGTTACTGGTCAAACTCAAATTTCAAATAAACACGAATTTCCCAGACCAAATTAGAACATCATAAGTGCCATAGGATGTTCTGGTTCATCCTAGAACAAACCAGTTTCATCTAGGTCAAATTAAACGTCCTTAAGGGCTGTAGGATGTTCTAGTTCGTCCTAGAACAAACCAGTTTCATCAAGGTCAAATTAAACGTCCTTAAGGGTCGTAGGATGTTGTAGTTTGTCCTAGGACAAACCAGTTCTGCCGGAGAATATTTTACAACTAGTTTACCCTAACAAAATTTGTCCAAAATAGTTTGGCCTGCGGATATTTTGAAAAAGGAACAATGATATGGCAGGATAAACTGGTTTTCTCCACAATGGCTTCATTCGATAAAACCAGTTGGTCTTATTTCTCATCGGATGTACTAGTGTTTCTTAAAATATCCGCAGGCCAAACCAGTTGGGCTGGCGATATTTTGAGAAAAACCAGTGTATCCATTGGGGAACAGGACAAACTTGTTTTATCTGGTGATGATATTGCTGGCTAAACTGGATTTCTCCACGATGGCTTCATTCGATAAAACCAGTTGGTCTTATTTCTCATCAGATGTACTAGTGTTTCCTAAAATATCCGCAAGCCAAACCAGTTTGGGCTGGCGATATTTTGAGAAAATCCAGTATATCCAATGGGGAACAGAACAAACTTGTTTTATCTGGTGACGATATTGGAGACTAAACTGGTTTTCTCCACAATGGCTTTATTCGATAAAACCAGTTTCTGTTATTCCCATCATTCATACTAGTGTTTCCTGAAATTTTGGCAGACCTAACCAGTTTGGACAAATTTTGTTAAAATCAACTAAATATTACTAAAATATTCCCCAGCAAACCCAGAACATCCTACAGCCCTTAGAATGTTCTAGTTTGACCTAGGAAATTCGCGTTCATTGGGAATTTGGGTTTGAGCGGTAACAACTATGAAAACCTCAAAATAGTTTAAAATTAACACTAGTATTGATAAGCTTCAGAATGATGCAAATTCGTTCATTCAGAAAATCCATCAGAATGAAGGTGAGATGCAATCTTAATTAAATTATTCAGAATGGTCCAAATTGACCCGCAGTTTTTTAGAATGAAAATGGTATTAAGTAGATATTTCTGTTTGGACGTACACTTTTTTAGAATGGCAAAGAATCATTCGGAGAATTAATTCAGAATGAATGTGAAATGAAGGAATTTGCGCACAACTTACATTTTAATAAAATCAAAATACTTACGGATAAAATCTGTGTGAATGTAGAATGTTTTAGAATGATACGGATTCTTTCAGGAAATTAATTCAATATAATTAAATTAACTTGAACTATAATTCAAAATTAATGTGAGATTACATAAAATTGCTTAAAATGTGAATTAACCAAAGATCTTTTCCACAAACAAAGAATGTTGCGAAATGATCCAGAATGGTTCAAAAAATTGATTCAGAATGAATTCGGAACCAAACGGAATTGAGTTATTCAGATTTACTACAGATAGTCAATGTAATTCAAAATAAATTTTGAGCAGCACAGATTCATTTACAGTGAACATGAGTTGACAATATTTTGCATGAATGAAGAAGTTTGCAGAATGACATAAGGTCATTCAGAATGAAAGTAAAATGCCATCCGGTTTGATTATACAGAATGAATGAACCCTGAATGAATATGGAATGCACCGAAATTGAGTCATTTCAGATTTACTGATGTAAGTCAATGATAGTCAAAATAAATATTGAGCAGCAAAGATTCATTTTTAACGAACATGAGTTAATCATATTCTGTATGAATGAAAAAGTTTGCAGAATGATACAAAGTCATTCAGAAAATTGATTCAGAATGAAAGTGGAATACCATCCAATTAGGATTATGCAGAATGGATGAATTTGTTCTTTGTGTAAAATGAAAATGAATTGCCGATTACTTCCATAAATGAAGAATGCTGCAAAATGTTACAAAGTCATTCAGAAAATTAATTTAGATTGAATATACGCTCATTCCATGTCAAAATCACCAAAAAAGTAACTCGGGGGTTTCGTTTTCGTTCAAATTTTTTCGCGTGTTCTTTCGGTAGCCCAGTGAAAAACTTACCGTCATTTTGACCTTAGCCATCGATGAAGGGGGGGGGGGTAGTCGCTCTTAAAATTTTCAAACATTTGCGATTAGTTGCAAAACAGCTCAATTTTCGAGATTAGTTATACTTCAGATGAATCCATTTGCGCGGTTTTGTAGTTAATCCAAATAACGATTCAAAATCGATGGTCAAAATTTTTAAAGCTCAAAGTTGAACTTTTGTGCTGAAAACTTGATTTTTCATGATTAGTGTAAAGATTGAAAACTACCGTTCAATAATTTTAGATGACCACGAATTGACGTTTTTATGTTTGTTTTAACGAATCAATTTTCGAAATGAGATCTTTATCCGGGTAAAAGGGGGGGGGGGGTACTCATTTTGGTCAAAATTCAAAAATGTGGAAAAAGTGAAGTGGCATATCGATTTCTACTAATATGAAGACGTTGAGTTTGATTATCGACTTATTTTTTTGATTCGGCCCCTGCAAATGTCCCTCCAACCGCATCAATATGGTCAAAATTCAAAAAAAAATTGAAAAAACGAATTGACATATCGATTGTTACTAATTTGAGGTCGCTGAGCTTAAAAATTCACTCAATTTTTTAATATCTGTCTACCAAGTGCCCCCTGCCCCCCTGCCACCAAAATAATGAAAAAACATTGAAAAATGAGTTGAATAGCGTGTAGCATATCGATTTCTACTAATTCTACTCTGCTGAAATCGAATATCAATCTGTTTTCTTAGTCCAACTCTTCCGTACCCATATTTCTCAAATTTTTGATAGTTTGAAATCACTTTGGAGTACGAGAGAGTGCGATCAAGAAATTGAATACAGCAGAATTGAACCGATTAGATTGGCTAACGATACTCAATATAGTTTTCAATATGAACTGAAGCAGACCAGGTGACGATAGTTTACTAATGAATTTAAAATATCGCAGAATGATACAAAGTCATTCAAAAAATAGATTCAGAATGAATATAAAATACACTACAGTTGAATTATTCGAGTTTATTGATGATGTCGTGTGTACGTCAAGTAAGATGGTCATTTAGAATGAAATGCTGATGAAACGTATTGCAGAATGACTGAAATTCATTCAAAATGAAAGTAAAATGAAATGATGGGTTGTAGAATGACTGTAGGATTTGTATAATTTTTGCAAATAACAGTAGAATGAAGAAATGACGTTTCGAATGAAATGTAGTGGTTTAGAATAATGACTGTGTGTAATATTCTGTACTCGTTCAAAATGAACAATTGATGGTTGGAATCTATTGCAGATGTATTCCAAATGGAAGCACTGCTGTAGACTTCCGTTCAAAATGAACGAAATTTGCGATTTACCAAAAACAAAATGCTTTTAACTTGCTTAAAAACTAATGGATGAGAACAAAGTTAGAAAAATTCGGCCAACTCGGACAGTACTGCAGCAGCTGCGCATTTTTCTAATTCTTTTTCGTACATGCTACTACTACGTGCACCTTGTACAGAGTAATTGATAAAATAACCGAGAGAGGAAGTGTGGTGCGGTGCTGGCGGGCGTAGAGGGCGTAATATTTATAATGTTTTCAATTACGTGTAGACACTTTAGCGAGGTGCTCGTCGTACGCATTTGTTACGGCTGCTTCTTGCTACTGCGACGCTCTTTGGAGAGGAAAAAAGAGAAGAAGGTAAGAAAGAAAAAGCGAGAAAGAGACGAGAACAGAATCGGAGAGAAGGAAAAAAAAAGACGAACGAGCGATATAAAATGGAAAAATACAGTCACGGTTGTAGAATTGATTGTTATATGTGTTTTACATTCGGTGGGAATTTTCCAGATTGTAATAGGCGTCGTCGTCGGTCCGGTATTGTGGGCCCGGACGTGTATGCTCGTGTGAAGTCCATTTATGTGTAATATTTCACGCGCCAAAGTGTTCGGCTGCCTGGCCGTTCTTTAAGGTCTTTTCAGCACCAACGAAAATGCGTGTAGAGTTACCTACGTGTACGTTTATGAAGAAGTGGCAAAGAGTGGAAATGTTGATGACATTACAAGATGGAACGAAACGGTGCGCGATTTAAACGATGAAAATTATTATTACTGTGAGAGAGTGCTACCGCCATCGTCGAGTCGAGTCGTCGTCAGTGCTCAACCGCTCAATGCTGCTCGCAAGTACGTAAAATGTGGGTATATACGAAGAAAGGTGAGAGAATGAATTTCGAAAAGTACTGGCACGCGAGAAGAGAATTTCACCCCTAGCTCGTACCCTCTCTCTTTCTCTCTCTCTCTCTTCTGTTACCTTATACTCTCTCTCTGTCGTATTAACCAAAATTGTACGTAAACGTGTAGGGTTTTGGGGTAGATGGTGCAAATGCGAAGCTATACTTTTTAATATCGATGTCGTCGACAATATTTATTTTATACCTACGATTTGTCGAGCCTTGAAACTTGAAAGCTTCACGAGCGGGTTTCAAATCGTATATACGTTTCGATTGTATTGTTGATGTATCTTGAGATTTTCTGAAAAGGTGACCCGAGGATTGGGCAAGTATTAAGGAATATATATATATGTAGAAATTATATGAAAGACGTATTTTCATTTTTATAAAAAGCATATTTTCTCGGCAGAGAAAATATTTTACTCGAGTGTAATTTATTTGTAAGGTTACATTTTTGGTAATTTTTTTTTCAACAGCAAGTAGTACATTTTCACAATCCACCGTACACCTCCTTTTTTCGGTTCACTTGAAAATAATATTTATATTTGTAAAATTGTATAAATATGTTGAAATATGAGTTTCATCGAGTTTGAAAGTTGTAAAAGTAACAACGTACTCGTATAGTCTCAAACAAAAAAAAAAAATAATAATAATATTAATTTAAAAAAATCAACGCATTGGAACGCTACATTTTTCTAATAGCTTCGGCTGAAATTCCGGAGGCAGATATTACATCTTAGGTTTCATCTTCAACGCCCCAGTTAAATGTTACATTTCGAAAATCTCCAGCCCCGGGCTTTCATTTTACTCGGCACGCTTATAAGTCCCAAGATTAAACTCTAAGAAGGTTTGGAGCTGTTGAAGAGGATGCAGAAAAAATTGAAATTCAATTAGCAATAAAACTTAATTGAAAATTAAAGCTTATTTCATTACATTTCTTCAAGTTTTTTACGTATTGAGCAACTGACATTGTCTGACAAAGTTTCATAAAAAAAAGCTGAATTTCGTTCTTCGAAGGTGGGCTCGGTTCTGGAGTAAAACTACAGCTGCATTAATTTTCAGTAATGACCTCTAAGTCTGAAACCAAGGCTAGAAAATTTGAAGTGTCGATTTCCAACTCCGACGCCTATGCTCCTTGTACTCAAAATGCTGTGCTCTGACTTCTGTTATAATGAATATGGTGCTTTGGCTCCAGAGCCAGCCTCCTGCTGTTCGAAATATGGGGCTTCTGCTACGAAGCCCGATACTGAAAACAGTTCAACTTTAAAGGTTTCAGGTTCCAGACTTTAGACTAGATGTTCTAAATTCATTCCAGGGGACAATGGTTTTTTTTTTTTTTTTTTTTTAAATTTCTTTTGTAGTTTTTCAGAAAATTGTAAAAAAAATGCAAGAAGTAGCATTTTTTTATAACTAAAAAAATAGATAATGGTAAAAATTCGCTCCTAATGATCATTTTGGGGTTAAGTATAAGTAAAGCTATTTCAGAAAAATGTCTTTTCTGATTTTTGAATTATATTTGAATTTTGCAAAAATTTAATAAGAAGACTGGCATTTTTACCACGTGAAGTTGAGGTAATTTCGCATCTATTGTGAAATAGCCTTTTGCAAAAAAAAAAATTTGGCCAACCACAATTTAGTCTCCGACTCTCTTCATCCTATCCTATAGAAGGGAAAAATTTTTAATTCTTGCCACGTTTAAGATCAGGCTCTTTTGAAAGTTTCATTTTTTCTCAACAAAACTTGAAAAAATATTCCCTTTTAATTAATTAAAAATTTTTAATTTTTCAAAATTTTTTTTTGGCCTGACTTTCCATGTTGTATTGCCAGTGTAAACTAGACTATCATGGTCTATCAACCTGCGGCGTAAGGCAGGGGAAGGGTGTATGTTAGCAAAATCTGTTTTGGGGTTCTAAAAGACAATGTAAACCAGTTTTGGTGATGTTAGGTATTTATTTTCTTTTTTAGGTATTTTTATTTTTTTATTTTCATTTTTTTACATAGGTTTTTTATTATTTTTTTTACTTTTATTTTTTTAATTTATATTTCTTCTTTTTCTAATTCAATTTTCTCCTAAAAGACTAAAATAATTCACTCTACTCGATACTGATCAAAATCGCACGAATTCAGTTAGTAGTGGGGATGACCTTGTATCAAAATTCAGTCATGTTCGAATTCGGGGGAGGAATACTGAAAGGGAAAAAAATCACAAAAATTTTTCCTTTCTGAGCCAATAGATAGAGAATCTGAAGTTGCATAAGATATCCAAAAACCAGCCTCCCAGGTCAATTAGAAGAAGGGATATGGGAATTTTCTCTCTTTTTGACCTCGAAAATAGGCCTCTCCGTCCCTATCGTCTTCAAATTGTGATAAAAAGTTGAAATTTGGCATGTAGATCTAGTAGGGAGCCGTAGCACAATCCAAAAAATTTCGTTTTGACATGAATATGTCTTGGGACGGCGGGGTCATTTTTTAAAGTCCCAACCTTTTTGATTTAACGTTTTTAATGCGACGTTTTTGAGCTGAAATAAAAGTCATAAAAAAATCAAAAAATTGAGAAAATTAAAATTAAAATAAAAAAAAGCATTGCAAAGCGATGTTTATTGCGGAAAGGAAGGGTTGAATGGAGCTAAAAAGTCGAAACCTCCAAAAAGCACAGCAAGGATCCTTACAGACGAGACATACCTAATTTCAACTTTCTATCCCAATTTGGAGGGGAGTTATGCGAGGAACAAACTCCAAAGTTTTGAAAAATCGACCAAAAAACCGTATATTTGAGGCCGTGAAAGTGTGAAATAAGGCTAAAAAGTCGAGACCCTCAAAAGGCACATCTAGGACCCCCCCCCCAATAAATGTACATACCTAATTTCAAGTTCCTAGCTCAATTTGGAGACGAGTTATGTGAGAAACAAACTCAAAAAAAAAGAAAATGAAAAAAATTAGAAAAATCTATCAAAATCCACTTTTTTGGGGCTGTAGGGGTGCAATGGAGCTAAAAAGTAGAAACTCGTCTACGGCTCCAACTAAATGTACATACTTAATTTCAACTTCTCAGCTCAATATGGTGGCGGAAATAGGGGAGGAACAGCCCTTTTACGAGGTCAAAATGGTGGGAAAACCTCCATATCTCTGCTCCTAGTTGACTTAGGAGATTGATTTTTGGATATGTTATACAAATTTTGATTCTCTATCAGTTGGTTCTAAAAGAGGTAATTTTTGAGTTTTTTACTCATCAGCACCCCCTCCCCCAAATTGGAGCATAATTGAATTTTGACTCAAGGTCATCCCCATTCATATACATCTAATCCGCTGCCAAACTGAGCCAATTGACTAAATTGGAACGATTTTGGTCTGCATCGAGCAGAGTAAATGATTTTATCGTTCGGGGGTGGGGGTGGGGGAGAAAAAATATCTGATACGGCTAAAATCGTCTTCATGGTCTTCTAGGAGACCCCAATACGGATTTTGTTGATCTCCCCCCCCTCCCCCGCTCATCTACCGTTGGTCGGTAGACTGTTTTAGTCTGGTTTTCATAGACAATATGACGTAGAAAATCAAACTAAAAAATAAAGAAATAAAGAAATAAAAAAACAAACAAAAAAAATTAAAAAATTAAAAATTGAAGAAAATTACAAAATAAAAAAAGTTTAAAAACATTGTGAAAATAAAAAAGTTAAAAATTGAAAAAATTGAAAAATTTAATTTGAAATTTTTAGTCAAAAATTCGTGATGATGGATTATTACAAAATTTTTAATTTATTAAGACATGAAGAAGTCCTAGATGTACCTTTTGGTGGTGTCGACTTTTCAACCACATTGTCTCTTCCCTCCCTCCACCACCCCCATCACAAAAATGTATTTTTTTTTTCGATTTTTATTATTTTTTGATATTTTTCCAGGCATAGCTGCCTTCCAAATTGAGCTAGAGAGTTGAAATTTGGTACGTAGATTTAGTAGGGATGTTTTTGATTCGAAGTTTTTGATCAAAAACTCGCGATAATGGATGATTTTTACTCTTGATGTTAAAATTTTGACATGGATATGTTACATATCCATGATGTATAATTTTTCCCTGAAAGAGAAAACTGCCTAAATTTTCTAGTAGTTTTTTTTTTTTCATTTTTTGAATTTTTTCTTCGCATATTTCCCTTTCAAATCGAATTAGGAAGTTGAAATTTGTTATTTTCATATTCAGCATATGGTGTACGTTCTAGACATGCCTTCGGGAATTTTAGCTATTCACACCCAATATCTACATTTCTACCATTTTTTTTTTTTTTTTTTTTTTTT